>OZ037766.1:23768766-23861925 GCA_964035545.1 Bugula neritina | reverse complement strand
CCGAAACACCGATATGCCGATTCTCGGCATATCGGAATACCGAAGTACCGAAATGCCGGATTCGGCATTTCGGATCCCCGAAATGCCGATATTCGGTATTTCGGGGTCTCCGATCTCGGCAAACAAAGGAATGTCTTTGTCCTGCATGTATATAAAAGCCAGCGAGTTCCAGTATAGTTCAGTCTACTACTGGAGCTCGCTGGATAAAGACCATTGATTCACTCGGACTATACTACAATAAAGATTATCTACATTCTACCTTATTTCTCGCCTTGTTTCTCATACAAGCATGTAACAGCACTAGTTTCATTCACAATCCACAAAACTATCACATTGGTGGCAGCAGTGGGATTCTACGAATAGCTAGTTGCTAAGAGAAATAGGATGGCCCCAGGGGACCCAGCCCCTGAGGCAGCAGCACCACCAGCCCTCACTATTGAGGCGCTGGTCACAGCCCTCCAGGGATTGCGGGGGCAAGGACAGGCAGCACCTGGTGACAGGTATCGCCTCCAGCCCCCGACTTTCGGAGGAGATGGAGACGTGGAACAGTTCATCAAGGAGTTCGAGGACGTGGCCGCCACCGCTGAATGGCCAGTACGGGTGCGCGTCCTCCAACTCCGGGCCTGTCTGACAGGCCGGGCCAGGAACTTCGCACTGGGACCCGACGAAGCCCACATCCTGCGGGCTCTTAGGGCCCGGTTCGGGTTGACCACGGAAGAGGCGTCAGACCAGCTACAAGTGATGAGGAGAGACCGAAGGACATCTTTGGAAGATCACGCTAACGAGGTAGAGCGCCTGGCTCAGGCTGCTTTCGGTCACGCCACTGGCGACGATCGGAAGCGCCTCGTTTTTAACGCGTTCTTCCGGAGTGTGAACCACCCGGACCTCCAGCGGTACTGGCTAGCCGCAAAAGTCAAGAGCCTGGACGAAGCACTAGAGATGGGGAAGGCCTACTTCCAGGTGGAAGAGCCACGGAGGGCGAACTACGCAGCTCGCCAGGTGGCCGGAGATGCAGAAGAGATACCCCCAACCCCACAAGTGGCAGCAGCAGCTACCCCGTCACCTGAGCAGACGCAGCTCAACATGCTGATGAGCATGATGAAAGGCCTGCAGGCTACAGTGACGGAGTTGCAGCGCAACCAGACGGACAGGCGGGCTCCCCGCTCGCGGGACGACCCTGTCCGCCCCCCTATGCCCACTTGCTGGGAGTGCGGGATGCCAGGACATGTGAGAAGGCACTGCCCTAAGGGACAGAAGCCTTTAAACACCCGAGGCTCACGGTGAATTCCGCCACCCGTGGGCCCCATGCCAATCCGGTCCGGGATAGGACTCGGAAGACAGTAGAAGAGACCTCTCCAGAGTCGACCTATATCGAGTGGCACGCAAACCGGAGATCTCGGAGACCGAAAGGCCTACCCGATCCTCCTGCCCTGCCACTCGATACCCGGATGGAACTAGAAGAAACCGGATGGCAGGCACCTCGGAGATCTCGGAGGCCGCAAGGTCTACCCGATCCTCCAGCCTGGCCACTCCGTAACCGGTTCGCGGGGTTGCCCGAGGAGGTTGTGGAGGAGGATTCAGCTTACTCGCAAGAGTATCCCAAGCTACCCTCCCGACCTCAGAAAACCCCCGTTGTCTCTAAGACGAAGAGGAGGCCCGCTGTGCGGACCCAAGTCGTGTCTCCCCCAGAGACTGACCGCTCCAGGAGCACCCAGCCGTATGGAAGCAGCTACTTCCTGCCCGGAAAGATTTCGGGTAAAGCTGCCACATTCCTACTGGATACTGGGTGCACTACCAACCTGCTGAGTAGGCGTCTCTTTGACACCCTTGGTGCACGAGAGCGGGCGAGCCTCGAGCCGTATGAAGGTGCGCATGGTACGTTGGCGGACGGATCATGCATTCCTTTCTACGGCGTCATTTCACTACCTGGACGCGTCCGTGATCAAGCAGTTCACGAGACGTTTATCGTCAGCCAGCTGAAGGAGGACGCCATCTTGGGAATGCCCTTCCTGGAGAAACACCAGTGCCACATGGATTTCCAGAAGTCAGTGGTGGTGATGGCTGGGAAGGAACTTGTCTGTGTTGACAAGTTTGGCAGGCCCTTGGTGGGCGGAGTCCAGGTAGTACGGGACTGCACAGTTCCAGGGAGGTCCCAGGCGACTCTCCGATGTAGAGTCAACTGCAAGGGGATCGCCGGCCTGGGGATGGTTGAAGGAACGCACGGAGCCATCCGACTAGCAAACAGCCTGAATCGGCTAGATTGTCGGCAAGAGCTCCTCGTGCAGTGCATCAACCCCTTCACGGAACCTGTCCAACTATCGGCTGGAGCGCTGGTGGGGAAGTACCACTCAATCCAGGAAGCGGATGTGGGTCCGGCACTGGAGACAGTGGCCGACAACCAGGGAAACCCCCCTCACACCAGACGAGAAGCAGTCCCGGAGCATCTGGCTGACCTGTATGGCGGAGCACGCGGAAACTGTACGAGTAGTACTGAACGCCAAGTACTGGCTCAACTACTCGCGGAGTACAGTGATGTCTTTAGTCGTGGCGATAGAGACATGGGGCTGACTAAGGTTATCTCTCACGAGATACCCCTGGCAGCCGACACCACTCCCATCAGGCAGCCTACCCGACGTCTGGGCCCGGAGAAGGAGAAGGAGGTGAGCCGACAGGTACAGGATCTTCTGGACCGGGATCTGATTGAGCCTGCCCACGGTGCGTGGAGCTCCCCAGTGGTCCTGGTCAAGAGGAAGGATGGTAGCTGGAGATTCTGCGTAGACTACCGCAGACTCAACAACGCCACCATCCAGGACGCCTACCCTCTCCCACGGATAGATGAGTCTCTAGATGCCCTCGCGGGTAGCAAGTACTTCAGTACTTTGGATCTGCTTAGCGGGTACTGGCAAGTGCCCCTCAGTCCTGATGCCCAGGACAAAGCAGCATTCATTACTCGCGACGGGCTCTGGAAGTGGAAAGTACTGCCATTCGGACTAACGTCCGCTCCGGCAACATTCCAACGGCTCATGGAGCAAGTCCTCAGTGGGTTACACTGGAAGACCCTCCTCATCTATCTGGACGATGTCATTGTCATCTCCCCAGACTTTTCGACTCATGTCAGTCGTCTGCGGGAGGTCTTTGACCGTCTCCGGGCAGCCGGACTGAAGCTGAAGCCCTCCAAGTGCGCACTCCTGCAGCCAGAAGTCACATACCTGGGCCATGTGGTTGGCCGTGATGGGGTCGCTACCGATCCAGAGAAGGTACAAGCTGTGAAGGAGTGGACTGTTCCCCGCGACCTCCCTGAGTTGCGTGCATTCCTGGGCCTAGTAGGGTACTACCGGCAGTACATACCTGGTTTCGCAGGAGTGGCTCAGCCGTTAAATCGGCTGACCGCAAAGGGAGTCCGGTGGCAGTGGACACAGGAGGAGCAGCAGGCATTCGACCACCTCAAGCAACGGCTAATGGAAGCGCCAATCCTGGCGTATCCTGACCCAGCCAAGGAGTACATCCTGGACACCGACGCCAGCGACCACAGCGTGGGAGCCGTCCTGTCTCAAGTCCAGGGTGGAAGTGAGGTGGTCGTGGCTTACTATAGCAAGACTCTCGCGGCCGCCGAGAAGAACTACTGCACCACTAGGAAGGAACTCCTAGCAGTAGTCAAGGCGGTCAAGCACTTTCGGCCATATCTGTATGGGAAATCGTTCCGTTTGCGAACAGACCATGCATCACTGATATGGCTGTGTAAACGTGCAGAGCCCTCGAGCCAGGTAGCTCGTTGGCTAGAGATTCTTGCCGAGTTCTCTTACCGTATAGAGCACCGTGCAGGCCGGAAGCATGGGAACGCCGACGGCATGAGCCGCCGGCCGGTAGAGGACTGTAAGCAATGCCTGCACATTGAACAGCGGGACGGGGGACCCGCTCGCCTTGACGTGGAAACAGAGCTAGTGGAGGGCACCGCCTACCGGTGGGAGCACGGCCATCTTTGGACCGAAACCCACCAGGACGGTGTCCAGGCGCTCCACGCCAACCCTACTCTGCACCAGAACGTCAAGGAGCTGTGCCGACTCCAGGAGACGCTACCCGGCGCGGTAGCGGACATCTTCCGGGCCAAGAAGGAGGGCCGACGACCTAGCGAGGAACAGCAGCGGCAGGGAGACGTTGAGTTCCAACTCCTCTGTCGTCGCTGGGATGCCCTCAAGGTCAGTCCTGATGGCCTCCTGATGATAACGTTAGCAGCAGACAACCGCCAGCAGAAGAGGGACCGCGTCGTCTGTCCACGCGCCCTCCGGCGGGAACTGATCTGGGACACCCATAAGCAGGCTCATGCTGGAGTCAGTCGGGTCATCAGGTGTCTGCGGCTGCGTTGGTATTGGCCCGGAATGACTCGGGACGTACGACTGCGGGTACGGCAATGCGAGGTCTGCCAAGCTAGCAAGCATGGCCGCCCCACGGAAACCACTGGTCGACGCCGGCTGTACGCTGGTCGACCGTGGCAAGTAGTGGCGGTAGACCTCGTCGGGCCTATGCCGTTATCCGCCAGAGGAAACACCTGGATACTGGTGCTCACGGACCACTTTACCCGGTGGGCAGATGCTCTGGCTATTCCAGACGCCACCGCCCCCACGGTGGCCCGGACCCTGGACCAACATGTATTCTGTTACCTCGGTTTGCCCGAGCAGATACATACAGACCAGGGTGCCCAGTTCCAGTCCCAGCTCATGGGAGACCTCTGCCGGATATGGGGGGTGAACCAGAGTCGGACCACCCCATATCACCCGCAAAGGAACGGAGTCGTCGAGCGGAACAACAGGATGTTGGGTGATGCGCTCCGGAGCCTGCTGCTTGGTCGAGGTCAGGAAGAATGGGACGTGGTGCTGCCGCAGATCATGCGGGCTTACCGCAGCACACCACACTCCGCCACGCAGGAGACCCCAAACTTCCTGATGTTAGGCCGGGAGACGCGGGTCCCAGAACACCTGACGTACCATGTTCCTGCCCCCGAGTCACCGGTACACGAATATGTGGAGGGTCTGATAGACATCATGGGCAAAGCACATGATGCGCTGCGCACCCAGCAGTGGCAGACCCGCACCGAGGACTCAGAGGAGCCCCCGTTGTACCAAGAGGGAGACTGGGTCTGGATGGTGAGTTACCGTAGGCGGCGTGGACAGTCGGCTAAGCTTCAGCCCAAGTTCGTCGGCCCCTACTGCGTAGTAGAGGTGCTGCCCAACCACACATACCGTGTGGAGCGCTCTGGACAGGTCTCTGTCCAGAGCGAGCAGCGCCTCAAACCTTACCATGCCAGCCCAGACGCGGTGGGTCAGGCTCCACCCCTCTTGGAGCCCCATCGTCAGCCCAACCGTCGTGGACGGGCCACCCGGCCCCGTGAGGTGGAGATCATGGTCCCCAGGGAGGCAGACCAGGAGCAAGCCGCCCTGATAGAGCAGCTGGAGCGACAGCAGAGAGCGGAGCGGGAGCAGGAACAGCAGCAAGCCCTTGGCTCACAACCCTTCCCGGGGGAGGACACCCCCACCCCCGTACGGGGTGAAGACGGGGACCCCCCTACCAGGGTAGCCCAGGAGCCACCAACACCACCAGAGTCTGCTCCACTTGAGAGGAGCCAGCGGCCAAGAAGACCTCCCAGGTACCTGGCAGACTATGCTGTAGGACACCTGGAGGGGCCCCCTCCTGAGGAAGACCCCCCCCACACTGACTGCCACCCCATCTTGGTTGGAAATTCCCTCCATCACCCCGGAGAATTCCACCAAGAAGAAGAAATGGCCGACCGAATTTCGGAAGACACTCGATCACGCGAGTTGTCTTCTCGAAATCCGGGGGAAATTCCCACGAGCCACGCGACTCGGGCTTCAGCAGGTAAAACTTCTGAAGCACGAGGTTCGGCCATTTCTCATTCTGACTTCACACAGCTCGCACGGCAGTTGCAACTCAAACTAAATTCTGATTCTAATACTCATTTTGATTTTACCACTATTCTCCGTACGCTATCAGCGGCTATGGGGATCACTCTACCAGATACACAATCAGGTATTTCTTCTAGATTAGATCCTCCAGTTGCGGAGTCTAATCAAACTACAGTAGACTGGTCTTTACTAGATTTACTTGGTTCTGATATCTTAGAACCGGAGGCCGAGATGGATCTCGGAGATGACTCTGCCATTGATACATTGTTGAATCACGATGTAGGCTCAGTCAATTTCTGCGATACACCTCGGCCCTCGGTTTTTAACTTATCTCCATTCACACCTGTGCCGAATTTCGGCGATAGTGAGACCGGCTTCTCACAGCCTCTACTATCTATTCTAGAGGAGCGAATGGACGTTGAGGAGGCCAGTCGGTCTGACTCCCCTCCCCCACCGGGCCTTGCTTCGGCTTCTACCAGCCAGCAGGCCGCCACCTCCTCCACAGAGGTGTGTTCCGCCAAGGTTGGCCCTGACCCCAAACCGGTCGAGCTTCAGCTCACGGCCGGGGAGGAGCAGGGCATCCTACACGGCGACCACCTGCCAGCAGAAGAAGATGCCTCCCCAATACTGGCCCTGCCTCGGGCCCTGGTCGCCCGCCAGTATTGGGTGACTGGACCCACCAACCTAAAAATTGGTGATGCTTGCGGTGAGCCGGGCAACCGCATCTGCCATGAGTGTAAGAGGAAATTCTCCTCTGCACGGCGGTTGCGCGTACACGCCCCTCAGCATTACATCAACGTGTTTTGCCCGTGTGGGGAGTTCTCCTACCAGAGAGACTATGTGTTGAGACATCAGCGCATAGCTCACTGCCACACGGGCTACACGTTTGCTGTAGACCAGGCCTCCTTTCCCGAATTTCGGGACCTGGTGCTGCCACACGTGGCGGATCCCCACAAACGGGCTGCTCTCGCCCTGGGATTCCCCGCATGTAGGCCTGTTCGGGAGGAAGAAGGGGAGCCCGCCGCGACACCCCAACCGGCAGCCACCCAGCCACTTCGGGTCATGCTGGCACGGGTCGGACCAGGTGCCAGGGCCGATTCATCGGACCTGGGCCCCCGACCCTCGGCGGAGGGCGAGAAGCAGACGCACCGCCAGCGACGTCCTGCCCGTGGTACTACCGACCGCCCTAGGCACCAGACGTCAGCTCAGTTGGCAGAGGAGGTCCACCAGTTACGCCGGCAGCTCCGCAGATATGAAGAGGAGCTGGGGCAACTCCGGAGACGAGTTAGCCGCCTGGAGCGGGGTCGATCTGGCGACCGCCGCTGAGCCTATTTGTATAGTTTTTTTTTTCTTTCGTTTCTACTCTTATTCTTTGTTTGTTTATTATATGTGTGTAAGTTCTTCATGTAATGCATGTACCTATTCATGCTCCGTTTTTTTCTGTGTGTGCACAAATCTTCCCTGTTTTTTTTGTGTTATCATTATATTATTACTATCACTGCATGTTTACCATATTTTTTTTCGTGTGTTACTTTCAACTGTGTGTTTTATTGTCGTGTCATTCCCTGTTGTGTGTTTGTGTTGTGTACGCCTCTTTATCGGAAAGCATGCTTTCCGATGGGGGGTGTGTGTGATAAATTTATGTTGTGTGTGTGTGTCCTTTGTTGCCGAGATCGGTACTTCGGTCCTCCGAAACACCGATATGCCGATTCTCGGCATATCGGAATACCGAAGTACCGAAATGCCGGATTCGGCATTTCGGATCCCCGAAATGCCGATATTCGGTATTTCGGGTCTCCGATCTCGGCAAACAAAGGAATGTCTTTGTCCTGCATGTATATAAAAGCCAGCGAGTTCCAGTATAGTTCAGTCTACTACTGGAGCTCGCTGGATAAAGACCATTGATTCACTCGGACTATACTACAATAAAGATTATCTACATTCTACCTTATTTCTCGCCTTGTTTCTCATACAAGCATGTGACAGCACTAGTTTCATTCACAATCCACAAAACTATCACACTATCTCCGTAAGTAGAGTATGATGCCTGCCTACAGATGTTTGTGAATAGCTTGATGGCTTCTGAGTCCTATCAGTGATCTGCATATGCGGTCACAGCAGAAGCATTTGAGGTCCTCACTTGGTGTGTTTGTTGAGCTAAGCCTATCTTAAGGGCCAGCTCTGAGTTCATCTCTGTGTCGCATTTTTTCTTCTTCAAACACGGGCTTCCCATGTATCGATCTCAGATCGATCTCCCTGAGATCGATCTGAGAAATGTGCTCAGATCGATCATTTTTCCATGAGAGTGTCAGATCGATCTCACGGAGTTACCTCCTCTTAAGTGAAAGATGCTTTAAAAGCATAATTTGCTCACCAATCTGACTAATTAAAGCTACTGCTGTCAAAAACAAGATTTTTGCAGTCTAAAAAATAATGCCAGCTAAAAACTATATGCAGCAAATTTTTTAGCGTGGAGTAAATTGACCAATTTATGATAATCAATTTTAATTTTTTAGCTTGGCAGCTTATATAAAATGAATAGCTGTCTTGCAAATTATTCATAAACTTACAAGATTGTTAGGCTTGAAATGACACAGCAAATAGCTAATGAAATTAAGTTTTACTAGCCATTTAAATTCAATTTCAATGCTCCCATTTTTTTGTACTTTCTACCACGTATAATTTTATATAATCGAGTTTTTCTTAATCGTAGTACTGAAAGTTAAAATTTTGGCATCTGAAAATATTGCTATCACAATTATTAAGTAATTTGCTTAGTAATTATCAATGAGTTATCATTTTTATTAGCGGGCGATGTTTTAGCGAACAGTCTTTTTCTACTTCTCAAATCGATCTTTCGTTTTTCCATGGTCTTATTGCCTTAAGATCGATCTGAGTTTGAGCTCTACAGACCGACCAGCTCAGAACGGCTGAGATCGATCTTTGACGTCTTTCCATGAATCGATCTCGCCAAGATCGATCTGAGATCGATCTATGGAAAGCCGGTGAAAGATTTGCATGCCTTTATGAACCATAGATCTCCATTTGGTCCTTCTTGCGGCATTCCATTCCCAGGTCTTTGTTCTGATGTGAAAACACTTCATACTATTTTTGAGACAGTCTTTAAAGCGCTTCCACTGTCCTCCTTGCAAACTTTTACCTATTTGTAGCTCCCCATAAAGGATCTGTTTAGGAAGTCAGTGTCTTTTCATTCTCACTACATGTCCCGGCCAACGAAGTCTGTTCTTGATGATGAGGCTTTCAAGACTTGGAATCTTTGTTTGTTGGTATACGCTGTTATTAGTGCTCTTGTCAGTCCATTTGATGTCCAGTATTCCTCGCAATTTCTTCATGTAATCATTTTCTAGCTTCTTTATGTCAGTACCGTAGGTAGATCATGTCTCAGACGCATCTGGAAGTGTTGGTATGATGACAGCCTTGTACACTTTCAGCTTTGTGCTTACCTGCAGGTTAGAGTTGTCAAAGACTCTCTGCCTCAGCTTGCTGAAAGCAATACTAGCAGTTTGAAGCCGTCTGTCTATCTCTCTCCCCAGATTCGCCTTTTATGATAGGTTGCTTCCCAAGTACACAAAATCATCAACATGGCACAATGTTTCACCCCCAGTAACAATAGTGGGAGGGTCAACATTTTTTCCTGGTTTTGGTTGGCAGATAACTTGTGTCTTCTTTGCATTTAGCTTTAGTCCGAGAGAGTTGTAAGCCTTCTCGAATGCAGTCATGGCAGCTTGAAGATGTTCTTCAGAATCCGCCACTAGAGCATTGTCATCAGCACACTGCAACTCAAGGACTGATGTCTCTGATGTTATTGTCTTGGCGCGCAGTCTTTGCAGGTTAAACAGGTCCCCGATACAATAATTTAGTCCAATGCCTGTAGAAAGTTCTTGTTTCACAAGGTACAGCACAGCAAAGAAGTAGATGGAGAACAGCATCGGAGCTATAACACAGCCCTGTTTTACACCAGTTTGCACCCTGAAAGATTCTGATTTTTGGCCATCGACTAGGACAGATGCTTTCATCTGATCATCAAGGAAACGGACCATTGCCACAAACTTCAGGGGACATCCAATCTTTTTAAGTATGGTCCAGAGGGATTTTCTGTTCACAGTATCAAAGGCTTTTGTTAGATCGATGAAGGCCATGTACAGTTCCTGGTGCTGTTATCTACACTTCTCCTGGATCTGCCTTGCAGCAAAGATCATGTCCACTGTGCCTCTACCTGGTCGGAAGCTGCACTGAGATTCGGGGAGAATGTCCTCTGCTATGTGTGAAAGTCTTGTACATAGAATCCTGGCTAAAATCTTACCAGCTATCGATAGGAGAGATATGCCTCTGTAGTTACCACAGAGTGTCTTATTACCCTTTTTGAAAATAGTCACAAGCAGTGCGTCACGTAGATCGTCTGGTATACTCTGAGTTGTCCAGATACGCAAGAAGAGCTTGTGCAGTCTCCTTCTGAGTTCAGAGCCTCCATGTTTGAAGACCTCGGCAGGTATTCCATCAGCACCAGCAGCTTTCCCATATTTCATCGTTTTTATTGCAGATTTCAATTCCAGAAAAGATGGCTCTTTTGACATTGGTCATCGTACTGCAGCTGAGGGAGCTTCTGCAGAACTGTATCGTCAACCGTAGAGGTCTGGTTCAGGAGGCACGATAATGTTCTTTCCAACATTGCTTGATATCATCCTTATTCTTGTAAAGTACACCGTCCTTGTCCCTAACTGGAGCTGATCCTCAAGACGTTTTATAAGATGAGTAATATATATAAGAGTAGTGTTGATAAAATTTATTGAGAAGTACTGAAAACTTGTTTTGGTATCTGAACAACTTTTACCATTTCAAATACAGCCAACATCGCAAGAACATTGTATTTTACCGTTCAAAAACTCACTGACAGTACTTTCAGAGCATGGTTTTCCTATAACGTGTATAAGATAGTCAATTGAATTTAACCTATTCAAACTTGATTAAGATCTGATGGTCTCAGAGAGATTCTTACTAGTCTTAAAGAACTTAAAGCTTTGATCAGCAGAAACTTGAGCAAAAAGTTGCTAACTTTGTGAAAAGTTGTCTTCTTAGAATACTGAATTATGTGGTTTTTTAGTAAGACATCTAAAGTAAGGAAAACACATACTTTTCACACAGTTACTGGGTATATCCTAAATGGCACCAGAACACAAATGTAACTGACAATGCAAAGTTGTTGCAACCTGACATCAAAATCCATCTTAGACAATGGGTTAATTTAGGACTAAGCAAAATTTATTCTGAATCCCATCAAAGTTACAAACATGAGAACATATAAAAAATAAACAAAAGGAATTTATACTAGGCATCAAGGAAAATAATTGTGCAGGGAATAGAGAACATGGAGATAAGGTGCTGGGATACAGTTCAGAAAATATATTTGTTCTGATCTACAATGCAAAGGAGGATCTCTCTCACAAGATAAAAAATATAAGGCAGAGTCTAAGAAATTGAAAGTGCTGAAAACTTTTTTTGGTACCTGAGCAACTTTTACTATTTCCTGTACAGCCAACATCACAAGAACATTGTATTTTACCATTCAAAAAATCACAGACAGTACTTTCAGAGCATGGCCTTCCTATAACATGTATAAGATGAGATGATCAATTATAAATATCTGATTTCAAATAAATTCATATCTGCATGTTGGGTAATGTCAAGGTTGACTGTTATAGCTGTCGCCACAAAGGTCATGATCAAGCAGTGCTGTCAACATCAAATTCAATGTGAAGACATATCATTAAACTTTCATAATGCTTCTGAATGATTAAACATGCAATTGAAAAATATTTTTTTAAATTTTGATATTTAAGTTACTCTTTTTGACACACATATATATACATATAATTATATATATATATATATATATATATATATATATATATATATATATATATATATATATATATATATATATATATATATATATATATATATATATATATATATATATATATATATATATATATATATATATATATATATATATAGTGACAATTATTCCGATACCTGACCTTGAAAGTAAAATAGTAAACGTTTGTTATTTTAAAGAGTAATTAACTTACGTATCCAGTTATTTCATTGGCATTGGTCATTTTTTTACTTTAATTTATATTGAGTGTTTTACTTCAAGTTTAAAGGAAAATAGTATTATAAATTTTTACTTTAATCAGGTTTTGTGAAATAAAAGTTTAGTTGTTTAAGTTAGCAATTACATACTAGTTTACCTGCAGAAAAAGCTACCAATGTTGAAATGAGTAGAACAGCTATACTAGGAAGGATGCACTGCATTGTCTAAGCTCTGTGACAACAGCTATAATATAAGTACTGTACTACCAACAGCTGCGTGTTTGGTGAGCAGTGAAAACTAATAGGATGCAGTATGGAGGTGGCATTGGTTATCAGTTAACACAGCTTATCATAAGATAAAATCCATTAAGTCAATGCATGATGTCACTTTTAAAAGATAGCATCTCATTTAGAGTCATCTGCTGCAATAATCGTGTAGAATTTATTCTACAATAAAACAATTATTTTATTGGTTTATTTTTAATTACAGGTAATGGAATATTTCTGTAAGACAAAAAATGATAAAAGTTGTTATGTGCTTTATGTATAAAAAACATTGTTTGGATCATTTACAAAAACTGCCTAAAGCTTCATTAGGTTGTTTAACAAGAGAAACAACTAATGAAAAGTTTATAATTTTAAAACAATTGTTTTAAAAAGGTTTTTTTACTGTTTATACTTAGTCAATAACCCATTGTTGGTGGCTCCTACAGCTTACATTTGGCCGATAAGCTTTAGGCAAGTGTCTTGAATGCATTCAGCAGCTGGCTGAACATAAATGTTTTTAAAATCTTTAGGTATGATTGGTTAATTGCATATATGCATCTATTTGTGAACTCCATCACATGCCTTCACTGTAAATATTTCACTGCAGATACTTTCCTACATGTTTTTATATTGAAGACACAAAGTTTGCAAACAAAATACTTCTGGTGTCAGAAATCATTCTGCCACCATATTTGAGTTTGGTAGAAATGGGCATATAAGCAAAACTGTAAATGAAGTTATAAATACACCATATAATTCAAAGCTTAACAATAAGTTGTTTCAACTTCCATTTAAACAATCCTACTTAATTTGTTTAAAAAATATTATTCTTTAGAAAACTATAAGCTATATTTGCTGGAAAGCATAAATAACCTTATAGGAGCTTTTGAAACTATGTAAAAACTGTACTTAAAATTTGGAGTTGCTAACTTGAAAATATTATGTTTCTATATGCTGAATCATGAATAAATTTTACAACAGTTACCTGTATTGTGGTTTACTTTCAAAGACTGTATAATATTTACTGAAACTTGGAATGCTAAAATATATTCAGTGGTTTTGAATTTATAAAAGCTAAAAAAATTGTTTGCAGCCAAGTGTAGCTGTAAGCTGTAAACCATAGGTTGCTTATTTCAAACACTGCGTGCAGCTATTGGAAACCTCTTAGCTAAACCTCACTCTTTTCAAAGAGTTAATGGATTATAAAATCATAGCACTGACAGTAAAGCTAACTAAAAGCTAAACAGCTCTAGGCACACAAGCATCTTTGCTAGAATAAATTTGAAACATTTTTAAAATTTAGGCAAAACTGAAAGCAAGTGCAATCTGTGCCACCCAGAATTAAAGTCGGAATCTCTTACAATCCTATTATATCTTCCACAATTATACATAAGGTAAGTTAAAGAAAGTTTTGCAATTTAGTATGCTGCATTATATGTCTATACAGTGTTTTATTATTAGAATAATATATAAATGCTTACTCCTAAAAGCATTTCTGTCGCAGTTAGTCAATGTGTATTAATTCTTATATATTAAATTATACTTGATATATAGTAATATAAGCAATAAAGTACTGTATGCTAAGGCTAAATACTTCTTGGGCTTGAAATTTTTTAATTACTTAGCCAATGAGAGAACTTAGCCAATGAAAACTGACCTCTTTTTTATGCGTTAAAGTAAAATAGTCCAGTTTATCAGCAGTTATTTCCTATAATAATGAAATTAAGAGCTTCTTGCAATGCTTTTCCTAACAGAATGCAAAGCACTAAAAAGATTTGCATCATTTTTTTAAAGTACATAATCAATTTCAAAATTAAAAATTACGCAGAGTTTGCTTAGCCATATTTCTACTGAATCTATTAAATAAGCTGGCTACATGAGTTTTCTTGCATTTTCATTAGATATAGACCTGGAAGATAGCACAGCTCTCAGCTTACATAAAATTCAACATGGTGAAAGCAGCTATTGGTGATGCTGTTGCTTAGCAACTTTGCTGAGTGTCGTACAAGGAAACCAAACTCCACCACACTATTGGAAATATGAGTGACACTGAATCAATTAAATCAGAATGCGCCACTACCAGTGAAGAATCTGCTGATGAAAACGTGGGAACTAGTGACAGACAAGGAAATATTAAAAAAGTTGGTATTGGAGGCGCTGCTACTGTCAGTTGTAGCGGACGTAAACATCTCAACACAATAGACATAAAATGCTTGAAATCTCATCAATTGTTTGCTCAGTTTATTCAACTGCTGGAATCTAACCTACCTCTGGGGCTAAATGCACTTACAATGATTTTTGGAAAACATAGTGGTCAGGACTATATGAAGGATGTCCGAAATATTTTAACAATGACGTACCATCCTCTACCACCAGATCAAAAGCTGCTAAAAATCTGTGATTTTCTCAATGGAACTGTAGAATTTGTGTTAAATAAGTACTTGCCTTTCAAACAATCAGCCAGCAAACCTAAGAATTGGCATGCTCTGCTGGAAGAGAAGGAATTGTTGATAAAGGAGCAGCTTTTTGTTATGATAAAAGACGATGCATTTCCAAACACAGCCCTGCTGCTTTTTACTCTCACAGGGCATATTTACTTTTTGTTTTTGCAAGAAATATTTCTCATTAACTTCGTGAAGGGTCCCAAGTATCAAAATATTGCAAAAGTTGTTTCAAAAATGTGTATTAAGCATGTGGTAAATATCTTTGTAAATTTGTGGAAGATGAAGCTAGATGGAATTTCTCACGCAACTGTAACAAAAGTGTTGAAGCATGACGGTACATTAAATACAAAGTTTGAGTCTAAACTTCAAATATTTCACTTGTATGCTACAGCCCTTGATGTATGCAATGATAAAAATATTCAAATACTGCTTGATGAACTTTTCTGTTCAAGACAAGAAGTAGAGGCAGCGATGGATGCGGTGGTAGCATGCGCTAGTGATGACTTTCTGGAAGCTCACATTATGAGTTGTTTTGAAGAGCTGAATTGGGTAATGCACTTTCCGGTACACTCTTCTTTAACATGGATGAATTTTTTTCTAAAATCCCACCTAAATGTACCATGTGGAAAAATGTTTGGTGATTTTTTGATTAATGTATCAAAAAAAGTCTATATAAAAGATCATCCAACAACTTTCCAATTTAATGCTTCCACTTTACCACCTATATGCAAATACTATCTCTATTGCCATGATAATCAACCAAACCAGATGTCTATTTTTCGTCAACACCGATTTGATTATCCTGATAAGAAACTGGATCCCATTGTATTCACTCACCAAAATAAAGATGGGCTTCAAGCTGTGGATGTAGAGAGTGCATATTTAGACCACGTTGACGAGGATGGTGAAGTCATTCACTTTCTCTTTATACGTGCTACTGCTAATTCCGCTGATAGAATCAATCAGGAAAATGCTGACAGCCACAGGTTTATTCAAACTAACAAAATAATGAAGGCAGCTGAGGAATTCATAAAAAATGGTTTTCATAATGTAATTCTTAAGGACAAGTGAGCTGAACAGCGCAGCAACCCTTAATTGTTGGCTGGTATGACATTCATTTGAACTGCCTGTCAACATGCTTAAAACAAAGAGCAAACCTCTAGCTTAAAAATGTCAATAGTTCTCGTGTATTAAAAGAATAGCAAAAAAAGTTTGAATAATCATTTTTACAAATGAATGCTTATATTTCTGTATTGCCCGAATCTAAAAGACTAAATTGTTGGTTTTTCTGGGTTTTGAAAATGATTATCTCCAAAATATCATGTTTTCTGTCCTGTTATATCATATAATTTCAATGGTGTTATTTTTCAACTTTAATTATTATTTTGTCTTGCTATAATTATATTGCGTTGTTGCTGTTATGTTCTTTTTTATCAGCAACAAGAATAAATATTTTGCTTTAGCTATGCAATATTTCTCTTACAGAGGTTATGTGCTATCAAGATACAACTGCAACTCTGTTGATAGATGGTTTTTGTTTGAATTGTTATTAGATTGTGGCGTTTAGTAGCATTAGTGCCGTGTCAGATGAATCATTTTTTGTCATTTTCCAACCTCAAGTTTAGTCATTTACCTAATAACCTAAAAATTTACAGTTATATATGTCGAAACAGTCAAAATATTAAGAGTAACATTAAGTACATGCACATTGGAAGAAAACTTCTGAGTTAAAATTGGTCGGTCTCTAAAAATATAACAATTACAAATCGCTAACTCACTATATGCACTATAATTATAATTTGATGCAGCATTTTTGAGGTAAAAGTTGATAAATTTAGTAAGAATTAGTAACATTCAGTACACATGAGAAGAAAACTTAATCTGAGTTAAAATAAGTTGTCCCTAAATAAAATAAAACAATTAAGGCCTACATATCACTAACTATAATTATAATTTGATGCAGCATTTTTTAGGTGAAAGTTGATAAATTTAGTAAAAATTCTTTAGCCACGCTATACTTGTCTTTTATTACGGTTGGTATATTGTGGTGGATTTATGTTATGTATGTGTGTGTCCTTGGTTGCCGAGATCGGCACTTCGGTCCTCCGAAACACCGATATGTCAAGAATCGGCATATCGGACTACTGAAGTGCCGAGATGCCAATTCGGACTCTCGAAGTGCCGATATTCGGCATTTCGGATCTCCAATCTCGGCAACAAAGGAATGTTTTTGTCCAGCATGTATATAAAAGCCAGCGAGTTCCAGTGTAGTTCAGTCTACTACTGGAGCTCGCTGGATGCAGACCTACCATATCAATCTACTCTATAAAGTTATTACCATTTATACTCGATTTCTCGACTTGTTCTTTACAACAAGCATGCAAGGCAACTAGCTACATTCAAACTCACAGTTTTATCACAATATATTATGCTTTTGCTATGTATAAGGTTTGATTTTTGTTAAGGATAAAAGCTTCAAATACCTTAGCAAATATAAATAACTTGTTTGAATTTGATGCTGATCTATATCTCATAACTACAAACTTATCAAAGAAATGTATTAGTTACAGTTATGCATGTAATTTATGAACAATCTTTAATTTAGGTTTTTAAGCCTTGAACAAAAAACTCCATTATTCAAGATTTGTAAATTAGTGAAGACAACTCTAATTAAAATTTTGTTGATTTATGAGAATTTTATTGCTTAATTTTGAGATCAACAACTGCAATCGAAGCTAATTTTTTAACATAGAATTTGGCAAGTGGTGCTTACACAACACATAACGTACATTATATTATATAGGAATATTAAAAATAAAACAGTGCACTATTTCCGGTATTTGAAAACTTATATTTCTATAAAACTTCATAATAAACTCAACATAAAAAAAACAATTAACAAATTAAAGCAATAAAAATAAAACAAATCAGCAGTTTAATTCATGAGCTGACTGAAACTGAAAGACGGAGTAGAAGGTGAGGTGCAGAGTTACGGCGACTAGTGATGGCACTGGTTATGACTGGTCAACCATGACTCATTTCAACTGAGTAGTCAAGAGTTGGAAGAGCACCGGGAGAAGAACTGCAATAATCACTATACAATATCACAATATTCTACAGAGCCAGATGCAAGATACATTGCTGGTGCAGATGTACCTATCTCGCAGAAATATAATAGATATACAAAGTCCTACAACTGCTGCATACAAAATGTCTCAAAATATGACTCACAACAAGGATTAATTATAATTCTATTTAATCATGAAATATAGAATAAATCTTTGAATAAGTTTAAGAAAACATTACTTATAATTAACAGTATTTCATTATCCTTTGGCAACTTTTTTAGCATAACAAAACAAGTTCTGATGTATAATACAACCTAGAGAAATGAAAGAATATAAACTTTAACAATTACCACACCTCTTTCATGCTGGTAACCGCTGATTGATTAGAACTCAATTTTCTCACATGATCTCTAAGCCATCCAGGTAGTTTTTGTATGACTGAGGGTTTGTGGTACCTATGGTCGACTAGCAAGATACTTGCGTAGTCATTCTTGTGTCGTATAGCCCTTCCTGGTACAGCAACAGAAACATGGAAACATCGATTTAAAAACAGAAAGTAGTATCATTTTTTGTTTTATAAGCATGAAGTAAAATGTGGGAAGAAAGAATAATGTGCAAAATATTTCAATTTTATAAAGTTTTACGAACGCCCAAAAGCAACTAATTTATATAAAGAGAAGCTATTTATAGATGATCAGATGAGAAACAGTTGGAGAAGTTAGAAACTTTGTTTTGAAAAAAATTGATTAAAATCATCTTGATAGATACTTTCAAAGTAAATATTCTGCTGTGAAAAGCAGGTGATGTATGTATCAGCAGGAACGGGGAGATAAATACTTTACCAATTGACTGATTCACAGCCTTCATACACAGATTCTCGTAATGAACCTGTCCGGGCAGCATTCCATCAGCGCTGACTTTCTAAAACATATGCAAACCAACATCAATATTACAGAGAGTTTTATTGAATCATATACTTTACAAGTGAGTGAGTGAGTTTAAACGAGTATAATTTACAAGACTATGTCAAATAGAATTATTAATTACACAAATTCCAAATACGGATAATTAAACAACAAGCAAATAGTTATAACCACTCTTTATTAGCAGAGTTAGTAATACTACAACTAAAAACTACTAAAATGCTGACATTATTACATTAACTAACCACTGTGACTACCAACTACTACAATAGTCACTGAATACCATAGTTCTGTTGAGATAGTTCATCTTCTCCTTCAACTCTGCAGAGTGTATATTAGGATATGGTAAGCCCACCATCACCACACACCTGCCCAAATCATCACAAAAATTTATTCCTTCACTCATTTTACCTCCCACCACAGAGAATAAAAGAGCTCCACCTGTGTTCTGCATAATATATATGATAATTAGTATATTATATTACATAGCATATATATTACATAACATACATGTATATCACACATTGCATATCGTATATTACATACAATATATAATATATTACAAATAATATATCATATACTACCTAGTTATATATCATATACCGCATGTTACATTTCAAATAAAATATATTACATATCATATTTAACATAGTGCATAATTACTGCCAATTCTCAATTAATTCAAAACTAAAGCCTTAAAAATACTAAATGATTCACAAACAAGTTTCAGTAAAGAATTTCAAGTTAGCCAATACAGAGGTGAAAATACTCTAGAAATTACTTTATTTGCCAAATTATAGAAGAGAATAAAAACATAGCAGCTGGAAAAACACCCCAGCTTGCTAGTGCTTCAACTTATTTAGAAGTTGCTGTTCAGAGGCAAGATTCATCTTTATTCACCAGGAAAAACAAAACCATTTGACAAAGCTTATATGTAAAACTAAACTAAACTTAAAAACAAATTAAAGACATTTAAAATAGACTAAATATTTTCAAAAAACTTGAGAAGTTACGAATGTCAACCAGGTTACCTTTATAGCTTTACTATAGGTTTCTAGCACACCGTCCACCATACCTGCTGTTTTTGGTTCACGGAAAATCTGCAGTACAAACAACAGTGACCTCATTTGCATAGTTAAATTTATTGTACATTTGTTTTAAAAGTTGGCATTGATAACAAAATTAATTATGTTGATAATGAAAAATAAGGTGATTAACTATAAAAGTGTATTTGGATAGACACAAATACTGCAAAGCACACGTTATATAATACTACAAGTGGTTACAAGCACCTGATATGAATTTGATTGCAAGGTAAATTAACCCAGAAATAGAAGTTATCTACTCTATGTGTTTTGTGAAGTTGTTTACTCTTAAGCGACTTCGCGCAAGCTTAATTGTGCGAAACAGTGCACACTTACGTAACCGAGTAATTTTACAAATTATACGAAACTAACTGTATCCAATAAAAATAAACATGGCCAACAGTGGGCTGCGTTTGCACCGCCAATTGGCCATATTATGCAAAGAATGGCCTATTAATAAGAAAAGAATAAGCAGAGATCTTGGAGCTGCTATTCATAAAAACATTGAAGGTTTTCTCAGACATGGAGGCAGTGAATCCGATCAGGTAGTTACTTTACATATGACTAATCATTTGCCTCAGTATGAGTATCACAATGAATAATCATAATGATAGTGACACTGACAATGACTATGAGAATGGCGAATGGTCAGCCGTCAATGAGTTTTTGCTTTAGACTTTAGTCTTATTCTTATAGTTATTGACTTTAATCATGTCAAATTCAAAAGGAATATAAATATTCATATTGACTTTCACATTCAATGTGTATGGCATTGTGATTGTGATCTGCTGAGCTCTTGTAGTTGTTATTCTAACTCTTTGACTTAGTTTTAATTTTAGTCACTAGTATTACTATTAGTAAATGTAACACTAATACTAATAGTAATAGTTTAAGTAATAGAAATACTAATAGTAATACTATTTTAATATTTACCAGTAGTAGTTAATCATTCTGAATTTTGTTTTCAGATTTATAGTTTTAAAATTCAATTTAATACTTATTTTATTATTTATATTTATAGTAATACTCATCATTGCCCTATTAGTATTGCTTTAGACTTGAAGGCTGATTTATTATAATTATAATTTGGTTTTAGAGTTATAATTTTACTCATAGCCTCACTTGTAATCTATACCATTATTATTGGCTAGATATATTGCTATGCCTGTTGCATCATTGGTGAAAATGTGGTATCCAAGCCTGATTCTTGGTATTTCAGATTGCTAGCTTACTATTAAATTATGTATACTATACATATCAGCACCATTGAAAAAAATTATATGTATGGCCATAGCTGTTGCCTGCAGAGTTATGGTTTTTGAGATTTTATACACCTGGAACCTGGTTAATAATAATTGTAACTTAAAAACTGGACAACCACTAATGATGCTGAAATAATTGTTTCTGAAAATGAAAAGCACTCATTACTAGTTTCAGTTTTTATCTAGCCTTAAGTGAAACCTAGTTTTATTTTTAATTATATTTGACACCTGTTAGTATATTAGGCTACTTATAAAAATTTCAGATAACTCAACTATCATTTTAAAAGATTACACAGAAACTTCATTGTTGTAGAGCAAGTGGGAAGACAATTACAAGAATCTGCAATTGATAAACACGGATCATAGTAGGAAAAAATGGCCTACAACCTATAGAAATTCATTTACTGGCGGTTCACCTCAGATTTGGGATGATGCATTGGCCGATGAAGAAAAAAAGCCTGAAGGCAAATGGATTTCTTCAAAATAGTGTGCCTTCGTTTGGGTTGATTGGTTTAGTCCATATTATAGTTCCAGCCAGTATTATTCTTTGGCAAAATATCACTTTCTCAAGTAACAAGAAACAGTTATAAACTGAAATGGTTTCAAGGATGTTTACTGGGTAGTGAAATTATTACTATTCTTAACAGCACCTTCATTTGGTCAACCTGTGTAAACGTTACAGTTAAAGTATATTTCTTGATGGTAATTTAAATTTATGGTGCACATTGTGAAGTTGCTATAAAGATTCAAATGCTGTGTTTGAATTGTTTTTCAGTTTTTTTCAGATTTGTGTCTTTTTTGTTAATCCTAAATTTAAAACACACCTTTTTGTTGGCTGCTATTTTTGGATAAACTCCAGTTTTGTGCAGATGGTTGATAACAACATTCTCATACTGGTACGAGGGCAAAAAGCATACCACCCCTCCTGGCACACAACTGGACACGTCTAATAGTATCTTGGAGAGGGAGTTCAACTACAAGTAAACAATGACTCTGAAGTTAAGGATTTTGAAACCATTGAATTTCAGACAAATGCTTGCCACTTTTATACATTCTAATATCTTATTTATTAACAATTGAAATAAAATTTCTGAATTCATGAAATATACTCACTGTTGTGCTGTTGTTTCGAGATTGGTATGTAAAATCTAGGGTGTTCCCTTTAGAGGCCTGTGACAGTGCAATGGGTAGAATATTCTCAGCTGAAATAACATGACCTGAAAAATGAAGCCAAAAGCAACTTTAAAAAGTGGTTATTACAATACGAAAGCTGAGAAGACTGACTTATTAACCTACTTAAGCATATTTATCAATGAATTATTACATTTTTGAAACAGATGGTAGCGTTTAATTCACTTGCAGGGTCGTTATGTTGATGTCCTCAAGTTTACAAATAACTGTTTAGCTTGACAACAAATAACTACTACTTGAAAGTTCAAGCCCTCAACTTTCAGAATAAAAATTTAAATATGCCAAGTAAAAGTTGCAGAAATGAAAATTCCTCACATCTGAAAATCTTTAAAAACGACCAAACCACTCCAGACATGAAAAAGGGTTTAATAGTCAATACGACAATAATGTCTAAAATATAAATCTGATTCCATATGACTCACCACAACTGAACTCTAGTATTCTCTCTGGAGTTATCTGCCCAATCTGAAACAGTTGTTCCTTGAACTCCGACACTGGCTGCATGGTGCCACCTGCAATGATCACTGAACGGCACTCTTCCACCAGTTTAGAGAAGTAAATGGCTGGGTTCAGAAGAAGGTATCTGATGGAAGATGTCACTTCTTCTACACATGAAAGTGAAATTATCATTCTTAGTAATAATTATACAGATAAAATGCAGTAAAATCAGCAACGACTGTTTTAATATATTGAGATTTCTAGAAAATACTCAGAAATTTCTGCTTAAAAGTGATCAAAGCAGCATTTGCCCATTTACCCCCTAGTCACAATAGCCAGCATTTGCATGATGGTTGCGAGTTAAATCAAGTGGTTTCAGTAGAACTAATTTACTTTATGTTACCTACTTCACACAGTGCTTACCTGCATTATGTTTCTTAGCTTGCTTTACAATCACTCTGCCATCTTCATCAGAATTAGTGAGTGTCTGTAAAAGATTTTCTATTAAGTAGAGAGGAGAGGACATGCCTGGTACATTAAATTCTTCTCTTACTTGTTTCTCTTCACCATCAATCTCTACAAAGTTATGGTAGAAATTAAAAACTTACTCTACTTAGTCCACTATAATAGCATGTGTCAAGTTGCATTAATACATCTTTTACAATATTCAATTATGCTACATTCAGCTATAGGAACTGTTTATATTACAAGAAAAAACAACTCCACATGTTTGAGCCTAAATATTATCCCAGAAGAAACAAAAGAAATATAATAATCAATTCGGTATTCAACTAATTTCATTCCAAATATAAAATTAACTGCATCATGATTTTTGCATTCTGTATAGCAGAAATCAGTCATATTATAAAAATGTTTGTTATCATATTTCCTTAATCGCATTTCCTTAAACTATCACTCTGTCACAGTAGCACTTCTGACTCATGGAATTCTGAAAGTGGTATAAAGTAACAGTGAATCATCTATTCATAATGTACAAGGTATAACTGAGTATATAGGATTTATACTGTATTGAGTGTATCACCTACATACTGTACATGCATCCATAACATTGTGAGCTAGTATGACTGAAATCTCAAAGGCAAATTATCAACAGTGTAATAAAAAGACACAGTTTTAGCTTTTATTACAGCATTTGGTCCTTGCATGCAGGCATACTTATGGTGAGACGGTCTAGTTTTAGAGTCTTTATGGAAACCAGTCTGAATTTGCAGAATTTGAGAGTACAGTTTACATTATAGAATTTGTGATATATAGAAAAATAGCTTATTTGTAACTTCATGAGCCACGGTAGTGACTCATTTATTCATTTAGCTGGTGTTCTAATTGAATTGTGATAAATACATGGGAGGTATGAGATACAGACTGCACTAGTGCACGCCAAGTTTAGAATCAAGCTTACAGTGATAGTTCTGGATCAGTGAATCTTATCCCCTAAGTTTACAAAATGATTAATAACTATTTTAGCTGTAGTATCCTTAACAGACTTAGGGTGGCATTGCTGATACCTCATAGCAAACAAGTGGCCTAAGAATCTCAACTAATTGTTCCAATTTACGTACTCAATAAGAAATGTGACTGTAAATCCATTACAACAAGTGTGCTCAACCCATTTAGATGCACAGGGGTTATCTCTCAATTGACTCAACGCACTCCCCTCCTATAATACTGCTGAGTCAGCAGCTAGAGTAGGCAGCAGAGGTCAGCCACCCACACCCCACAGGACTGATATATACATGCCAGGGCATTACTACAGAGGCATTGAGGCCTAACCAACACACAGCCACTCGCCATCTCTGGGTACCAGCTAGTGAAAGTTCATTCATCTATATTCAGGTAAGCAGAAGAAAATCTTAGCATCATAATTTGTTTTTCTGTGATTTGGATTCCAATCAACTGAAGACTTACTTATATAAGCTAAAGCTACACATACATACATGAATGCCAAATTGTTATTATGATATTTCAATGATTTAAATTAGCCCATGCAGTCTAGGACTAGTGATGTTAGCAAAGCCTAACAAAAAGCTCTATGTCTGAGAATTTGGTATAAAGCAGGGACTTGGGTTGTATTTAAATTAGCTTGGAGGTTAAGGTGTTTACAGATTGAATAAGACTTCTCCTAAAAACCTTTACATAACTGTAGAACATTGAGAATGCAGAATCTAACACAGCACACAATCTGGTAGGGGGTAGTGGTTGGTACTTGGTATTATCATGTTTTTAGTCTAGACTGCATTTTCACATATCATATCAATACTGCTACAGCAAATTTAAAACAGAAACAGGTCAAGGTTCAATCTCAGTTAGTCTGAGCCAGCTCTTAGTACCATCTTAGACCAACCAATTTATAGAAACCGAGCAAGAAACTTGGGCAGAGCAGTTCACACCCCAAAGGAGTAGAAACTTGCACCTCTTACTAACTGACAAAATAAGTTACAAGTAAGAAAGGAAACACAGCAAGTGTCCATGTTAAATCATCCATGTCTTGTTCAACAACCAGTACTGGAAGGCAGTGTATTACCATTTTGAGATGCGAGTTTGTAAACATATAGGATAAGCTATGAAAAAAAAGGAAAATCTATATATTAAACTAGAAGATCTAAATGACTAAACAGCTACAGCTACCTGCTTCTGGTTTAATATATAAGAACTAAGAAACGTAACCATGGCAACAGAGAGACTAGGGACATAATTGTACACAGGAAGGCACACTAATGGAGAAATGATTCTATAACATATTGCAGTCAAATGAGATGAGAAACTATGGGAGATGGAAATAATTAAATTGTAGTGAAATGTTTGTGTTGAAGACAACTCCTCAAGAGAACTGGCTGAGCTCCATGGCACATGTGACTTTTACTGATATATATTGTTTGGTATAAAGTCAACAACACGTTCATATAAAACAAAATATGCACAAACAAAATGTATTTTACTGTTTGTGGGTGTAACATATATTCACAGAGTCACTAGTAGGTTGTCATTTACGGCCTACTAGTGACTACTAAACACAATCTCTTAGATTAGTTGGTGGGCTAAATCCTGTTTAGATCTTCAAGCTTATGAAGGATTAGGCTAGTATAGTAATGGTTGTACTGCCTATTTAACTGCCATCTATAATACTAGCTATTATGGAAATTAATTTTTTTTCATAGAATGATTGCTTGGAGATGTTGTGGGGTGTGATATGAGAAATTAGCAACTAGTTAATGACTACATATAACTAATTACTTTATAATGTCTCAGTCAACCTCTGTGTATAGACATATCATTTACCAACTGGGAAACCATATAAACAGCATTTAAAGTATTGCAACTTTTCAGTGAACATTCAAATATTGCACACACTGTATAGGATTTAGAGTTTATACATATCTCAGTAATGCATAAAATTTTAGCCATCTATTGTCCTAAAATGAGGTTTTATTGTCAAAATAATTTCTACTGACAAACTGCCTCTACTAACCCTACACACAACAGTCAATTGGTATTACACATCTAAATAGGAAAACTTTATAATAAAAAAACTATATTACATGTAGGCCTACACGTATACACATACTGGGCACTTAAATGACTTGCTTCCCTTTTTACAAACAAAATCCTAAGTGTTGATATCTATTAGATTCCTTGTCAACATGTCACAGGATTCAGAATGCCATTCTACCCAATATCCCATATCTCATATGCCAAATACCTATATGCTTTAGTAACCACTTAGACAACTTTAACATCTTTATTTAATATAGTCCATAGTAAAAATTTAACCATGTATCCTCCTGATCACAGTGATTAAATTTTCAGCCAGGAAAAGGTCAAGGCCTTGCCAAATTTATGTTGGAAAATTTTCTTAAAACATTGTGAATATCCCTAGATTCTAGAAGCAGCACATAGTTAACAGTTGATGAACTACAAACTCGAATATCCCCCAGCTAATGGTACTAAGTGACCACCAATTCAGTGCTGCTTCCAGCAAACTTCAAACAAAATAGTCAATGAGAATTATTTCATATATCGTTTTTTTCTTCCAAATTGCAGTTCCCAGCCTGAGAAAACTACTTCTATTCTATCCATATAACTAGCCAGACTAGCCATGAGGGTCTTCATAGTATGGATGTACACAACTCTCTGTATTACAGCACTGTGTGGTGAGTCATCTTATCTGTGTCATACTACAGCACTGTAGCTATGACAACAGCATTGTTGTTACTAGGGAGGTTCGTTTCAAATATTAAGAGCTGCGTACTTGCAAATATATGAAATTAGGCTATAGAATAGATAAATTGTTGAATTATTATCAATAACTGTAAGTAAAAATTTATGAAATCCCATCAAGGTCAAACAACTGGTCTGATAGTTAATCAGTTGAATTAAAAAAGCAGCCAAGGTCACCATAAAAATGTTAAAATTGTCTAATTGAAAGGTTCAATATTCACTATGCAGCATGTAGTGTCCACTATAAATGTACTGCAATACATTGAAGTAAAAAACAGTGCAGCGCAATACAAAAGCTGCGTCTACTACTTTGCAGTACTGATAGAGTCAGCTATCCTACATCAGCGTTACATAACATCAACCGATGGGGAGATTCCCCTCAGCCAGGTAAGAGCAGACTGTCAAGATGGTCAGTTGGTGTCCAGCAGCGGCCAAATTCTGACGTCCAATGACATCTTAGATGTTTCAGCAGTATTGGCAGAAGATGATCAGCACTGTACACCTCAAGGTAGGAGTGCCACCGTGTGGGGATACACCAGCTCTTGTAATGGAATTTATAGGAATTGTTCTATAAGCACCCAGAGTTAGGGGCGACTGAGTGCAGTAATCTTGAGTTTCGAGTTTGGAGTAGGAGATTCAACTTTCCAACCTAAACTCCAAACTGGAGAACCCACAACTACTGCCCTCAGTCAACCCAACTGGGAGCTGCTTACAAAGTGAAACTCATGCAACATTATTGTTTTGAACTTGCCCCAAGTTATGGAGGGGGGGGGTGATAGCTGTCAGTACAGTGAATAGCGTAATTCAAGGCTAACAAATTGACATTAGTACATATAGGAGTCAAGGTCAGCCGTAGTGGCATCAAGTTGTCATAATAGAATTAAATTTGCATCATTTAAAGTCTGAAAATCTATAATTAATAATTACAAGGCTGTTAACTACCACTAAAATGTCTAAATTTACTTACTATGTCACACCTGTGCATATTACACTGATGCTGTGCCATGTATATCCATGTCATACACTGTATATAAAGAAGCTAAAGAAATCAGGTATATTGTTATATTTTATTATGTATGGAATATAGCAATGACAGGATATGCCCTAAAGCTGAAAGGTATGGAGATTATACAGTGTTACCAAGATAAAGAGTGTGGGGGTGTACGATGGAGTAGCGCAGATATAGGCTATACTTGTGGTGCTCAGTCTATGAAGTTAGAGGTAAGATTTGACTTTGAGTGTCAGGGAAATGATATGTAATTCAGGGTAACCAGCCAATGAGAAAGTAGCTGACATAAATCTAACCAACCAGCTGCTTGTTGATAAATCTTAAAATTGAAATGGCTTTAAACAGATATTTATGCACAACTTTCTACTTGGGACATTTTTGTATTGTTTTGTTGATTTTTTATATTAAATTTTCAAGAAGTCACTTCTGGATTTAAATTTTAAAAAGAAGTCTTGTTATTATTAACCAAGAGAAACATAACAAAAGCCCTTTTCTCAAATATGACCCCTCAACACTTATTTTAGTTGGACATATACTGTGAGGTGAGCTCACTCCCCGATGCCACGCCCACATCGTCAGCAGTACTACCTCGAAGTCAGCAAACATGTGACAACATGAAACCAATGAAGGCCAGTCATGTGTTCTTGACCAGCACATGTGCACAGCCATTGAGTAAGTATATAGTGGGTATAATATACATGTAGGTAGGCCTCTATACCTATGTATAGTACACATACATGTGTATTATGTATGTATAGTATACACCCATATGCGTATACTATACATAATAGACATGCATACTGCATGTGTATTATGTATAGTATACATAGTACACATGTACTAGGTGAAGTATTACATTCGTGACAGATTATGATGAGTTGAAAGATATTCTTTGTTATAAAAGAGCAGTAGGTATACATTTTAATCAATCTTGTAGCACCTTCAGCAGGAGTTCAGAATGAGTTGCAGAGACTAAAAGAAGATTTGAATGAATGTTTGAACACATGCACTGGTGTTAGCTTAAGTACCTACAGCTTATCTGCTCAGACTACATGCACACCATCCACAACCACAGTAAGTTAAACCATGTTATATAACAACACAGAGTGTGGGGGGGGGGCAATAAGAGACTAGCAAGGGTAGACAAATTCAAAGCCCCAAGAATTTTTATCAAATAATTTTATTTATATCATCATAATAATATTATAATGGAAGATATGTAGACATTGTTAGTAAATAGAAATAGTTTTTTTGTAACTGTGTTAGTTGTGGCAACTATTTGTAGCATGGAGAGAGTGAGGCAAACTGAAACTTAAGAAAAATTAAAAATTCATGAAAGCTAATTTTTACAATTTTACCAAATTAAGCTTGAGTAACTGTTTAAGAGTTTAGGTTAGAAATAACAAATAAACAACACCTTATATATATTATATAGTCTATAGAACGTAGGGAATGGGCCATAACATGTAGGCAGAAGAAAATTTGCGTTGTAGAATTCTCAGCCTAATTTAAAGCAAGAATACCGACTTATATAGGAAAAATTAGAATAAATAAATCACGACAGACTAAAATAAATTATGGATAGGCTGTAAATTTTTATAAAATTCCACAAAATTAGACTATTTAAAGTTTAAAAGGTCAAATTACTAGTATAATGGTATATAGTCTACAGAGAGTGCAATGCTACCTCGTGTAAAATAAGGTAACATTAGTGAGAATAGTAAGACAACTTCCAAAATACAGTCGTTATGCTATGCGGCTGATTTGAAATAAGTTCAACATAATATTGATTAATTATTGGCATGGTGTATGCTGCTAACCTGTCACAGAATAGCGTCGGGATTGCCTGCCCTTGTAAACAGACTATAACCCCAAGTTTACACCGTGTAATCTAAAACCCTCTCACTCTACACCACGTAGGATTGATATTAGCCTACCATCTTACTGCTTAGCCAATAGCACATAGGATTGATATTATCATGTTACTGCTACAGGCAACTACTTCTGTGCGAGTATACTGGACATGCACTGCCTCTTCCTCACAACCAACATCCCGGTCAGTCACCACTCTTGGACAACCAACCACCGTACAAATTACACCTGAAAGGGCCTCTTCAGCCGCACATAGCATGAATGCTTCTGATGCACAGACTGGAAGTCAGGAAACACATACCACCACAACAGTTCCACTAGAGAATGGGGATGATGAGATTGGTGAGCTGAGTCAAGTAGGGAACACCCACCTGTCCCCCACACCTGGCAAGGAGAGGACATATCTCATCGCCTTAGTCATAGTGACTGTGGCACTGGTGGTAGTGATTCTTCTACTAGCTACACTCTCAGTCTACGTTATCAAAATGAAAGGTAAATAATTCAAAATTAGTATTAAACCTTGTATAGCTAGATGTATTATAGAGGTAAAATAAAGGCTCAGAATTTATGTTATATTTAGGTTAACACCAAACTTAACAGTTTATCTAAAACTTACAGATATATACAGATTTTCCAGTACCACAAAGTACACATTATATACTTAGCATTGACTTCCATAGTATATTTATGATATATATTTTAATGCAGAAGTAATTCACATAGCTTCATTATCTTTTCCATGCTTAGCAATGTTTTTTGTCAGTAAGTTTACAACCAATAAAAATCCACGAGTACATTGCATAGCTATAAATTACTATATTTATCTATGGCTTAGGGAGATACCGGATGCAGGCAAAGCTGAGAAGGGGTGGACCACCGTCCAGACAAGCTCTGTATAGTCCCGCTGTCAGCGAGACGGTAAGATTATGTGACGCTGACAGCAGACCAACCAGCGATAACTCCTCTATCAGATACATAGCCAGTAAGTCTATGGAAGAAGCTAAAGTCAGTGATGGAGGCTACTCGGAGTACTCTGTACCTTGTAAGTATTGGGCAGTAAGATCACAGACTAAGTATTTATATCAACCAATCATAAGACACTGACAGTGCCCATCAGGTTCAGATAATGAAAGTATAGTCAGAGCTGTTAGGAGTTGCCTTCTCACGTGATATATAGCAGCAGCCTCTTGTAGCTCATCAGTTAATTCTGCCTTCTGGTTTAAAATCGAAACAAAATATTTCAATGAAATCCCATATGATATATTCTGATATACCTGAGAAAACAACTTTGTTAGAGTTGCAATCCCTTGTCTTTGGAAATCATTAAAATATGTGATAAAATCTTTCCAGTGGGTGAAAGCTACAATGAGCCAGAAGAAGATGCGTATGAGATCATGGATACAGAGTTGACTAAACACAGCAAGACAAGAACAGAAAAAGACTCAAAACAGCGTAAAAACTCTGAGAAATATTCCTATGGGTATATGATTCCAGTAAAGAGCTCAAAGTCAAAGACCCGGACTTTATCAGAGAAATACTCGAATGGTTACTTGCTACCAACTGCAGTAACTAAGTCATAGTAGAGTATACCAAGTCATAGTAGAGTATACCAAGTCATACTAGAGTATACTAAGTCATAGTAGAGTACACTAAGTCATAGTAGAGTATACCAAGTCATAGTAGAGTATCCTAAGTCACAGTAGAGTACACAAAGTCATAGTAGAGTATACCAAGTCACACTAGAGTATACTAAGTCATAGTAGAGTACACTAAGTCATAGTAGAGTATACAAAGTCACACTAGAGTACACCAAGTCATAGTAAAGTACATCAAGTCATAATAGAGTACACCAAGTCATAGTAGAGTACACCAAGTCATAATAGAGTATACAAAGTCATAATAGAGTACACCAAGTCATAGTAAAGTACATCAAGTCATAATAGAGTACACCAAGTCATAGTAGAGTACACCAAGTCATAATAGAGTATACAAAGTCATAATAGAGTACACAAGTCATATTGGAGTATACCAAGTCATAGTAGAGTATATACTATGTCACCAAGTCATAGTAGCCAAATTTATTATAATAGCAATATGAACAACAGCAAAGAAATACAATTGTAAAAACAAACAATTTTTCTCTCAGGTATCTGACTTTTCTAATAATAGTCGAACGGAGAACTATATTAAGTGTAATATAAATTTATTTGTTTATTTGTAGTTGTTGATTATTATATATTTTTTAAGATAATGTTTATATTTCTCATGTTAAATCATTAGCCTGGGTTTGGTCCATGCATAGCCAATATAGAATGATTTTCAAACTCAAAACTTTTTCTGAAGTGTCAAAATGGACAGTATTATGTATGTATAGGAAGAATATAGTTACTATGCTGTGGTCTGGGAAACATGTTATTTATTTTGAAAATATAGTATGATATTTATAGCAACTCAACTGTTGTGTTAATAGTTGAGCTGCTGTGAAATTGGCGCCAAATTTTAGTCTTATCTCAACTACTACACTAACCACTACAGCTACTACACTAACCACTACAGCTACTACACTAACCACTACAGCTACCAGACTAACCACTACAGCTACTACACTAACCACTACAGCTACTACACTAACCACTACAGCTACTACACTAACCACTACAGCTACCACACTAACCACTACAGCTACTACACTAACCACTACAGCTACTACACTAACTGCTACAGCTACTATACTAATTATTATAGTTACTACACCAACCACTACAACTACCATACAAATCAATATAACTTCTACATCAACTACAAAAACTACAACAATAACTACCACAACTATTACATCAATGACTACAAGATTACACTAACAACTACTACACTAGCCACCACACAACAATGACCACTACAGCTACCACACTATCACAATGTCTATCTTGTTATTATTATTATAACACAAGCTCTCACCAACTGCATACAAATAGCTAGCAGACATGCAGTTTCAATAATTTGAGGACATTTGCAGCTGTACTTTTGAATTAGAATAAAATAATATTTTCTAGAATCTCATGAAGTTATATATATCAAGTGTACTATATTAACTAGGAAAATTCCAGATTGCTTGTTCCTGAATAATAAATGTCTTGAGGCATAGTGCAGCAGTAGTAGCTATTTGAAACCTATACTATGGTACAAACAAAATGCAATAGGAAGTTATGCTCTCATGTTTTCAATTTTCCTCAAATTTCGGGATAATTTTGGAAAGTTAAACAATTAATTATAACATCAAATTTAAAGCAAGCTAAAATAAGTTTGAGCTGCCATATGTTTTATATAAAATATTATGAACGTAGCCTAGAAGTAGAGTAGAATGCTGCTAAATACTGTGTTGTGACACTAAAATTAGGATTAAAAATTCATCCAGCAAAATTTGAATCTCTCCAACCTAGCAATATATTCTGCTTTCTGAACACAATACGATTAATATTTGAGAAGTAACTTTCACTAAAAATAAGAAAAACTGTCAAATTTTTGCTCTTCCAAAAACTGGAGCTAGTATTACAAATGCCAAGTATTGCAAACACTGGTGCATAAAGAGCTACACTATATATCATAGTCAGCCCTATTTGACATATTTGTAGTCAGAGTTTAGAGGTCCATTGCTAAAGATAGTTTTGTATTGGGATCAGCTTTGCTATGAAGTGTTACCGCCGTAGCTAGAACATGCGCTTAACTACTTCAAAATAACAATAATGGCGGCACAGCGTATTGTAATCTTCACTTCTATACTTTCAATAATAATATAATATTGTGCATAACTACGCGTATTCAAGTGTACAACTCGCGAGGTAGTAAAAATAATGCGAATAGACAAATGATAGCAAATAATCCTTCAACTATTTAATGCTAAAAAGCGGGCAAGTATACGACATTTTCGCAAACCAAAGAAGTATAATCGTATAGCTAGTTTCATACAGTCGAAAGGCTACAAAACGCTGTTAACAGAGTTAATATAACGATAACCATAAGGTACGCCGCATGAATGCATTGCAACGTATGGGAGTTGACTTTACCAGTTAAACGCATGAATGGACTAGAACTATTCGCAGCAATGAGTAACACAATAATAAACAACACTACATAAATGAAAAAGGTGTGGGCATTATTCCAACGTACAGGTGCTATAACGTGGCTCATACACTAGAGTAGAAGGCGCCTACAGGAACAGAGGAGCAGCACATGCCTGGTTTTGATGAAGGACTAAGTAAGTAATTTTATAAGCAGTAACAAGGATTATTTACAGTTCACGCAATCACTGTTCAATTATTTGACATTAGTGATTAATATTCATAGAATCATACTGATACTGCTTAGTTTGATTACTATTAATGATTTTCATTATATACCAATGATACATAAAATTAAATATTAATTAACACTAATACTAATAGTAATAATAATATTTATAGTAATACTGCTCGAACAAATCCTTGGGTCATTTTAAGAGTGTCAGTTTCTACACTCTTAGGCTGAAGATGGCCTAACTCTTCATTGCAGATAACATTAAATTGCAATAGTCTGAGTTTTGGTTCAACTTTAAAGTTTAAGGTCAGAGTTGAACTTGTTTTGTATGTAATTATAACTTCTTGATGTTCTGCTATATTCACTATCTACCCTTGAACACAGGTTTCCTTCCATTTCTCTATCTGAGTCAAAAGTTTAATGTTTGCAGTTTGCATAAACAAACCTTTTAGAAGTCAAAATATGCTTCTTGTAATTTTATTATTAAAACTAGGTTAGTTATAATAGTTAACAATATACATTTAAAAACTTCTATCCAGAGCTATTTGGTTCAATAGAGTATATATGCTTAAAGATGGCTTCATGACCTATTTTGGTATAAGGAATCACAGATTTTACAGACCCACCAACCATGGTTTCTAAATACACCTTAACTTGGTATAGAATTATTCACAACTGTAAGTCAGTACACAAGTAGAAGTTGGTCAAAAGTGGTGGTACACTCGGTTACACTGAAAGAAAGCCATCGTAGCTGCAGCAAGAGTTTCAATTTAATCCCATGTTATTTTTTAATCGTTTACTCTTTGATGCCCAGAAGGCAATCTCAACAATCAATAGTTAGCTATTACCGTGACCACCACAATACGCTTATAGTTATACCAAAATCTGAAGCTCCATCCTATCTTCAAGTTAATGAAGTGTAGGAAGTAAAGCTAAGATAGAAGTTGGCTAATTTTGTTGAACATATCAAGAAAAATAAGATTTCAGTCACGGATAAGTTAACCCAACTGCAAGCTTCCCTTTTTCCCTGGAGATTTTACACGAGCAGAGTGAGGGTGACAGTCATTGCTTGTTAACGTCTGTGAGGAATGCATGGCATTCCGTTATTGGACGAGGAAGAAGCATGTTGGCAGTCAAAACTACTTATTATACTTGTATTTACTACATGTAGATGTTATTGCCATTGGCTGTGTATCTTTGTGGTTAGCTCTTACTGAGGGACTGCGTTATTCAGCAACTAGCACCAACTGCTAGTTAGGTTAGTAACACACATGTAAAGTCAGTAGAGTTGACAGTAAAGTAGTGAACTCGCAGGCTGCAATCCCATTAATTTCTGTTGGGGTTAAAGAGTAAAAAACTCTAACAGGTTTTAAAAGTTGAAACACCGATTTAGCTCGTTAGATGCAGAGAGGTAGAGTTTTGCCCAGTTTAATTTGTGATAAACAGTGGGGAAGTTCTTTTAAATTCCCAGTAAAACAAAGGCACAAAACGTGGATGGTATATTTGTTGAATAGTATTTGACTAGAGAAGTTATATTGAAATAAAAATCTTCAAATAGGATAGAACTTTGCAGCACCATATCTCTAAAAACAGCATTATAACCAAATCCTAAGTTAAGGCTTGCATGTGAAAAGCTATATTCTTGGTGCAAGTTGGAAATTATAGATCTATTTTAATACTATTTTATTAACTCATGAATGTCACTGTTATTTCCTTACTGAGTTAATGACGAGACAAAATACACCTCTCCAAATTTTGATGACGGTTTTTCTGATTTTCAGTCTGATTACTATCTGAATTGAAGAAATTTGGCAGAAAGTATGAGTGGAAAAATATTCAGGAAAGTTACACTCGTTAAAGTTACAGTTTAAATATACTACTGATGTTATAACCAAAACTAATGATTACTTTTAAAAAGCAACCGTTGGAATCCTAAAAAGTAGTAGAGCAGTGTTCAGATTGAATGTTCCATAAGCAGTTCGAAGTTGGGGGTCACTGAGTGCAGTAGTTTGGGATTCTGGAGTTTGGGGCTCCAAATTCCAATTTATACCCATAACTCCAAACTCAAGAATCCTAAACTATTTCACTCAGTCTCCCCCAACTCGGAGCTGGTTATAGAAAGATTTGTTCAGATTAGAGAGGCTACAATCGCTCTGGTTCTCAGCTAATGCCCACAATTTAGTGGGCAACAGAAACAGTTGCAATCTGAGGTTTAAACACATAGAAGCATAACTAGTTACATTACAACGTCTGAACATCTACAAGTAGACAAGAAGGCTATATTTTGATTTCGTGAAATGTTAATAAATAGACTGTCATTGTGTTTACTTCACTCATCAGTTAGTCAGCCCAACTGATAATAGCTAACAAATCTGGTATGAGCCAGAAATCTATTATCTAAACAGTACTAAAACTGTGGGCCATTGTTTTCCCTGAGAAGCTTCTAGTTGAAATGCTGTTTGCATGGATTTGAAAGAATGTTGTGTTGTCTTATCAATCCAGTATTCTGCTATTTTGGTGCATACAAATATTTGTAAACAATTCACTGCAGTGTTGGGTGCAACATGACCAGGTTAAGATAACTGACTGACATATTGAGACATGATAACTGCACGTAATCCTCTTACAGTCTATACACTAAATCAGCAGTCAAGCAGCCCGGTGCTCATAAACATTATAAAACTTCTGAATTATGGTGAACCAAGCAATTGCGTTCTGGGAGTTATATATATTAGCCTGTAAAAGTGAAATCATTTTCGACTGAATCATGAAGGCAATTTTGCTAAAGCTTATTTCCATACAAACAAGCTCAAACTTCAAATTAAACATTAAAGTCAAAGGGAAGAAAATATTAGTAACAGGGCGATGACCTAGTAGAGCGCAGCAAGTGAGTTGAAAGACCATTTATGCACACGCCCTACATACCCGCAAAATTGTACAAGTATTACACCAGCTGTATTGCATTACACAATACTACAAAAGAACTATCATCGAGAAATATTCAAATACCTTTGGTTCCAATTTAACAGAGTGTTAGTATGAGAACTAGATAATCAATGTATTGTTTGCAGCCTCCTGGCAAGTGAATGGTTATTAGGCTAGATCAATTGATAAACCCTCATTGGTTGATAAAGGCCATTTATTAATTAGTTATTGTAATTTTACAGGTTAATGGGTTTGCATGATCACCGTACTAAGCTCCATTCAAGCACCCCTCTGTACTCAATGGCAGATTTAATTAATTGCCTTTGTAAAATTTTAAAGTGGAAACTTTGACTTGCAAGCTGCAGACTGCTTTGGTAACACATTGGAAGTGTAAGACCAAATCAAATTTAAAGGGCAATTATTCAGCATGTATAAAAGAAGAAACTTTGATAATAAAATTCACAACACCAATTTAACTACTCAATTTGACTTAGGCCTAATCTAAACCATTTTACACAGTAAAATTAGACAAGTAAAATTTACTTTTGACCCATTCTATGGAGTTGTGGCACTATGCTGACTAACATACACATTTTACTACCACTTTTAGAAAACTATTACAAGCAACACTATCAGACCTGTTGAAATAATGGCCCACTCCAAAAGGTTACACAAATAGGGGTTGTGAATATTCAAAACCCCAATAATAGCATATTATGTGTCTTGCATCATTTAACATTTAACATGCTACTAAAATAGTATAAATAAAGATAAAAACATGCCAACTAAAGACAGCAACAACTGCTACAATAAATCAAGTCTAGGCTAACATTTTGACATGATTTTGTTTAATAAACAAAGATTATAAGTTTATACATGTGAAATAACAACCTGGAAGTCCTCTAGTTACAACTTTGAGTATAATGAATTCAGTGAATTAGAACCAAGGGTTATCAAACTACAATCTTAGCTGTAACTAGTTTACTATTTCATGTAATCTTGAATACTCAAGTCTAAAGCTTAATACCTTGGATCTTGGCAACTGAGTTAATAGCTACAACAGTACACTATATCTGTATTTTAAATGATTTATTATGTTTGTAATAATAGGTCAGAACTATAACCATGCTACTTGCTAATGCTTATGTGTTACATTATATTCAGTGGAACGAATGTATATAATCTTAAGCTGTTTATTAGTATTTGCTAGCTAACTGAACTGTGAGCTAGTAAGGTTTATACCAGCTATTATTGACGGTTTGGTAAGTAACATATCAATTAATTGAGTTATACTAATATTTAAACTTTTTTAGTAAGAAAGTGTGGCTAAATTAAAACATTATTTTTTATTTAAATGTCAACCATATTTGTTTGCATTGTTTTTTAGCTTCACGTTGAATTTATAGTTTGATAAGTTTGAGGGTACCAATGTTTATCAAGTTCCTCCACTACCAGTCTATTACAGCAAAATGTGCTATAATTTAGCCTTTGCTATTTTACAATAGAGATTTTTAGAATAACGCAGCAGTGTATTTAATTGTTTTCTAACTGATTGAACTATATTGTAGACTGGAGAAAGGCTAGAGCTTTAGAAGACGCAGCTACACTCACAGGCTATTGAAGTTATTAGACTTTACTACTTCGGACTCTCTTAGTTCTGGTTCTATCATCAGCCATCATGAAGAGTAGATTTCAAGATCCGTTCATAGCCATGACATTCTTTGCCATTTTATTCTTTATTATATTAGGTAAGAGTTCTAACAGCCATTAGCTTGTGAAGACAGTTGACTTGCTCCAAGGGTTTACATTTTTCATGACAACTAATAGCATAAAGATTTAGCTATTTTAGGTTAAAACTATGTGCTCTGTTCTATGAAATAGACTAAAATCTTAATTAGTGGGGGAAGGGAGGAGGGGGGTTGTTTAACTCACTGTGCTTTTAAATGTTTTGTTTGGCTGTGTTGGTCCAGAGCAAACTTTCTCAAAATGCATAAATAACCCTTGAAACCAATAATGATACTTCATATCTGTAATTCAGTTCTTATCTTACAAATTGATTGTTAGAAACTTTAACATGCATGTAGCATGTATTATCTTGACACTTGTACATACCAAGAGGACTTGACAACTGTATGTCATAATACATATTATTACATTCTTTTTACAAGTAAAAATATATTATTTATTCTGGATTTAGAATTTTATTTGACAAAAACCTTGAAATGTTAACTATAAAAAAACATGGCTTTGATGAAAACTTCCAAGATGCTTTTTCTAGAATATGTTTCGATAATCAAATTTAGCAAAAAATAAACTAAAATTAAGTTTTTTCATATTAAAAATCATTTTTGTACTAATTTGTAGATCTTATTCATAACTGTATTACAGTTATTTGCAAATGCAGAAATTTTTCTACTGATTTTACACCAAAAGCTGTCTGTCAGGAAATGGCACATTTATCTCCCATTTGAAACATTTGCTATATCTTGCATCTCTGCTATTTATTGCCAGTGACTGTCACTCTATACTAGGTCACTTGAATGTTCATTGAGACATTTATTTTCATAGGAGTGAATAAACTGAATTGAAAATGTACAAATATTTTACATGTTTAATTGGTAGTGTTAAACAGATTATTCTTGGGTTATTGTAGTTTTGATATTCGTACTTTGGTGTAAAAGGCGAAGACAAACTGAAGTGAAAACTGTGGTTATTCAGCCAAAGAAAAGGCCTGTATCAACGAAACCAGTCAAACAAGTAGTCAATGGAGGTAAACCAACTCAATTAATACATTCAAATATTATATTGTTTAATAGTAATGTAAATTATTTTAAGCTACAATTGAAATAATAATATTCTGTATATGGTCTTCCATTTGTGACTAGTTTCTGAAAGAACTATTAGAAATTAGCATAATATTAACAATACTGCTAGAAAACCAGTTCTTTTACTGCTAATGGATAAAGTCCAAATAAATTTTCCCTCGTAAAGTGGTATCTAAAAACCCCTCAAAAACTACTAAATCTGAAAATATAGGCATGACCAGCAAACTGAAATTTGTGAATATGTAAAAGGCAATTTTCAAATTTATCTTAATATAACCCCATCGGAAATTAAAACATAGTTAATTTTTAGCAAATAAATGACCTGAGTATGGTAGTAAAGTAGTGGCCAGCAGTTCACAGCTTTGATTGCAGACAGCACAAAACATATGAATTAATAGCAGCGATAAAACTTCTCTAGAAGGCTTGATTAATCTACACTGTCATGGTGTGTCATGATAAGCTATTCTATTAAGTGTAGATCTAACTTGAGATTGCATTAACAGGAAATGAGCATGCAAACGGCGGAATAGACATAGAAGCAGGGTTAGGTCATGGCGAGATAGAATTAGACGATGAAGATACAAGTCATGTGATCAAAACCAGCTCGTCTGAAGAATCTGAGCAGCAAAATGCAGAACCAGAGGCTAGTGCAGAACCAGAGCCAAGTGTAGAATCCCAGGCTAATGTAGAATCACAGGTTAATGTGGAGCCACAGGCTCATGCAGCAGAAGTACCTGAGGTGAAAGAATCTGTACCAAGTGATCAGCCCACTCAAGGGTCAATAGAAAGCAACCAAGGGGAGACAAACCCATCATTTGAACAAGACTAAGTACAGGATGAGATAGCTGTAGGCCGTAGGGTATATATTCCCTATTTGTAAACAACTAGACCACAACTTAAATACTTTTGACCTAGACTATCTCAAGCATAATCTTACATATTTTACTTTATATATCTACTTCATGTATATAATCTATTATTGATGGTATTGCTACTAATCTGAGTAGAGTATTATAATTATTTATAACCTGATTTTTTCAACTTTGCCTGTGAATAGTATGGGAAAAAGTAACTATGACAACTGAATATCAGCCATGTTTTCGTGACAACAGTTGCCTTAATACCTACTGATTGTGTTACCTAATCAGTTAGTAGAGTTGTATTTTATGACAAGTATGAGAGTAAGTGTATGCAACTCCTTGAACATTCCAGATTCTACCTGGTGTTTATTTATTTTATTTTTATAGACTAAGTCTTTGGTGAGCAGTCTGCTTATATACTTGTAATATCACACTGTTAGATGAGAAGATTACTCCTAATGTTATTTTGTAACGTGATGGCCAGTTAACCAGCTGTTGAGAAGTTTCAAGAATTTAAACCAACATAAATTATCGAGTCTTAAATACTTTAATGATGACCAATAATTATTCATTTTAGCGCATCAATATGATTTAGATCCAATATTAAATTTCAAACGATTGTAATTTGGCCAAAAACATGTTATAAGCCAATACTATTTCCAATAAACTGTAATTATTTTTTACTTCACTGACTATAAATAATAATAAAAAGAACACTTAATAAATGATTGTAATTCAAAAAAGTGTAAATGTGTTCACTATAATATATGATTATATTTATTGCCTAATATATTAATTACATGTAGTTACTATTATAGCAAAGTTGAAATTTTTCGTAGGCAGAATTACCTGTTATAGTCAAATTATTGAAATTTGAAGAGTTAAAAAGAAGTATTAGGGATGGCCATGCTATTTTGGTATTTATTTACTCTCCATCTATACATTTCAAATATAGTAAAGAATGACTGAAAATAATAATAGATAAAATATATGTCATAACCTATGAGCATATTGCTAAAATTCCAATAAATATAAAATATTGACATACGAACAGTACATGAATACAATTTTAAAATACCTGGTACCAACTTATTGAGCAGTATAATGCCAGTTTGTTTATTCTTGCCATATCTAATCAATACACGCACACTTATCCCCCTGACTAGGTTAAATCTGATGCATACAAAGCCTAGAAGTATGTGAATCAGAATTTACTCTTCAAGTTTATACTATAAAAATGGAATGAATGTGGACATAAAATCGTAAAGCCTCATACTTTAAAATTAAAACATTTAAGTTTAAATTTTAGACCTTATTCATACAGTTCCGACATCCTGACATAAAAGGAAAAGCATAAATGCTTATTATTTTAAAGGCCACTCAAATTTGTTTTAAATACAAAGTGAAATTCGTCTTGGCTATATATAAGGATCATTTTACTTAATTTAGTAGAAGCTATATATCTCTAGTTCTTTGCTATTTTTCACAGTTTAGCAGCTAATGTATACAGTTTCTTGCATTAACTCTATAGAATATCAACAAATACAGCTGAATAATCAGGGCTTTTTTTAATTTTGCTTGATTTTCTATGCCCTCGCTCCGCACAAATACAAGCACAAATATACGTATCTATAAAGTTGACAAACATCCTGATAAAAATATAGAGAGAGATACAAGCACAACAGTAGAAAATAGTCCTTAGACTTAGTAGAAATACTTGTAGTTTCAAAAATTAGTAGCTTGTTTAAAATTAATGAGCCTTAACTGAAATACAAGCCACTAGAATTGATACTAAATATAGGCACAAAGTATACACCTCATACATAGAAACATATATAGTTTCACTCTAACTGATAACAACAATACAATAAGAAGAGATTTAGAGAACACAGGTAGTAGTAGTAAAACACATGAGTACCAGGGACCACATGCTATTTTAGCCAACAACGCCTTGACAACTGTGTCACACAGCATAGCATTACTGCTGCTGCCACTAGGCCACTCCAACAATCACCACAGTAACACCGCTAAGAACCACACCTATAAAGCAAACTCACCAGCCTCATGAGCTGAAGAAGTCTCTGAATGTTTGATTTTCTGCAGTAAGGATGAAATTCCACTCTGCTTAGTTTCCATAGCCTTGGCACTGCTGGAGCACTGCTCATCATTATTCTATAAAAACATACCAACTGTAAAGCTACAAGGAGGGGTTGCCAAAAACAGCATATTAATCTAAACTCGGCTTACACAGAGCAACACTACCAAGTTCAAAGATACAAATCTTGGTTAGGGGAGCTGTATGCTGTTACCAACTGGCTTGAAGGCTATCAAAGCAAGCCTATTCTAGTTTTAGAAAGTGTTGATGAAATTTGGATGAAATAGGAAGATTCTGTGCCAAGTATAACATTTCAAAGTAGTGGGAGACATACTAGCAGATATTTTTATCCTCCAATTCCAGGTTTGAACAAAACAACAGAAGATGTGTTCATTCAAAATACAGCAAGTGTATTGACATCAGTATAAAACATAAAAAATAAATTTGAGGAAATTTGAATCAAAATATTGTAATTCCTAGAACTTTGTCTGCCAAAGTTAATTGAACTAAGTTGTACGAATTCTTTCGAAAATAACAGAAAAAAAAGTAAAGAACTAATAAATAATATTGGTGGAGAAACTATAAAACTGTTGTAAATTCATTAAATGTAGAAGTTCACATTGAATGCTACATAAAGACCAGGATTAATAACAGAAACAGAAATAACAGAAAAAAAGGTGAAGAACTAATAAATAATATTGGTGGAGAAACTATAAAACTGTTGTAAATTCACTAAATTAATGTAGAAGTTTACATTGAATGCTACATAAAGACCAGGATTAATTTATTGCACAATTTCTAATATCTAATACCTACCTTCACCTTATTTTTATCGTGTCCAACAAATCCGGAAAGTTTCCTTGCAATTTGCGACTTTTCACAAAATCTGAGAAGTGCGAAGAAGTTGATGTTGTCGAGATTACAAGCGGACAGGAAGTCATTGACTGTTAGCAGTTTAGTATCTCCTGAAATATAAGAGCTCAGATATAGTCTGAGTAAACCACATGCAGTAAAAATGTGCTGCTGCAGTTATCTACCCCACAGAGTAAATTGCCAGTAGGAGAAATCAAATTGACCAATTGTATTGGCTAACAGCTTTACTATCCTGGTGGTTATTTTTAATTATTTCATTTAAAAATTTTACTTCCTATTCTCAATAACACGTAATTAATTGAAAAAAACACGTAAAAGTGAAATGCAAAGAGTGCTGCACTCACTAAAAAGTTAATAGACCTATACACTACACTACCATGAGTGCATAGTGTAAATGGGCTGAATGTAGATACATTGAATATGCAGAAAAGAATTAACAGAGTGACTTTTCCCACTGAACAGTAATAGGATCTGTTACTATATCCTTAGCCAGCTCGTATCATTAGAATATGTGTGTGATACTTTCCAGTATCATTTAATTCCCATCAACCCAGGTGTGCATATGAATAACATCATCAATCACAGGTACGTTCACCTGTCAGAAAACTATTTTCATATGTTTGATCCATCTGACGACATAACGATTCCTTCACTCCTTAATAACCAGTCATAAAAACTGGCAAATTGCCAAAAGATACTTAATGATGATAAAATATTTCAATAAGAAAACAAATTTGCATAAACATGAATGCAGCTGTAACCATTATTACCTGCATTATTCAGATACATTATGAATTCTGACATTATGTTAATAAGTTGTTCTACATGTAAGAGATTCAATGGGAGTAATCTGCTCCTGTATTTGTCTCTATACCGTTCCAATTGGCTCCGGGCTTGCACCAACTACAAACGAAAACAAGAGAAATCTTCAAGATTATGTCATATGTTGGATGTTTCAATACAATACAAAATGGGTCATTTTACTTAATTTAGTACACGCTATATATCTCCAGTTTTTAGCTATTTTTCACAATTTAGCTGCTAATGTATATGGATTTTTGCTTAAAACTAATAAAGTATTGATAAATACAACTAAATCATCAAGGTTTTTTAATTTTGGTTTATTTCTTATTTAGCTAATTTGGATTTGCGGACGGTCATGAAAAAAATTAAGTACAATGACTCAAATGCCATTCTCAGTGATTTGCTCATTACTTTCAGCTTGGAGTTAAAATAATCTGATAAATATAACTAGAATAAAACAATATTAAATTATTGAAAAATTAAATTAAATAAAGTTATTAAATCAATATCAGCAGAGCAGTTGTGGTCTAGTGGTTAGAACACTAGTTTAATAAACAGTTGTTCAATTCCAGAAAAAAGCGAAATTTGGTGATGTTAATTTTTGCTTTGCCACAACAATAAAAAAGTTCTTGTCTCATTAAAAAAAAACCATTCCACCATAGATAGCAACTATAAACGCAGGTAAGTTTTTCTTAAACCAATATTATATTCATTGAATAGATAATTGTTGTTCAGCCATCTAAACCACGGATGTTTGATTAATGGCTAGTTAAACCTGCTAAAACCATGCTTGCTGCACATCAATATGAACATTACTAGTCACACATCCAGATGAAATTATTTTTTGGTCTGACACCTTCATCTTTGTTAGCAAGAGCATGAAAATTTCATTTTCAAGCTAGTTTTGTTACAAACCATTTATTTCTAAGCACCATCTTTTACGTAACTAACAGAAGCAGTACACGGATATGATATCTACACATTCATAACTAAATTATTTAAATAAACAGATACCTGAGATTCAAAGACCTCTACGCTGTGGATATTGCTGATGGTTTCTAAAAGGTTGTGGGCTTCATCAATAATCACGATATTGTCTTTGAGTTGGATACCTGAGGCTTTTCTAGTTGAATTGTGTAGCAGTGTGTTGTATGGTAACACTACTAGCTGAAATTAGTACAGTATAGTAACATAAGTAGTATTGTATGGTAACACTACCAGCTGAAATTAGTATTATATAGTAACATAAGCAGTACTGCATGGTAACATGAGTAGTCACAAACACTATTGTGTAGTAACATAAACATCTACCAGATTCTAGAACATGTATACATAATACTATCTATAGCTGCTAGTCAATGGCGTTACATCACCAGCTCTAGCAGAGAGTATATTATCCAATATATATTCAAATAGCAACTAGCTGGTGAAAATGACCTTAATAGCATGACACTGTTTAATTAAATCAAAATAAATGTTGCAAGGAAAGATGTTTCTATAAACTGCATTCAGTGACAAAACATTTTAAATAACACCATCGAGCTTTTTTAGAGAGCATAACTCCTAGTAATAACCAAGTACATATGACATGCATTGAAGGGCAACTCATAGCTACTGTAGAGCAGTAATAGAGATACAGAGTAGCTATGCTGACCTGCGCAGCTGGAACTGAGCGCCTGGCAGCATAATATGGACACGCCTTTACCTTCTTTCCTGTTTTCACCAGATCTTCAATATCCTTGACCTCTAGCTGCACATACAACTACTGTATTACATAATAAGTATGTAGACAAGTAGCCAAATGATGTTAGCCATCAACTCAACTCTAGCATTAATAGGCAACATATCGGATATAACATACAACAAATTGTATTATAAAATCACGTTATTTACCATTAACTAGAATCAAACAATTAAAATATCATTCTAATTTTAGTTTTTGAGGTTGTGCAATGTATGTTTATTATATTTTCAAATTGTCCCATGAAACGCAAAGCTTTATTAATTACGTTAAATAATTGTGTGATGTCATCTTAAAGGCAAATTTATAAATAACTGACAAGCATTACCAGTGCCCTCTCTGTCAGATGCCGAATTCTAGACTGGTTATAGTAAGGACAGCAACCACTTTGCTTCCTCCTTTTCCCTGTATCAGATGTTGACTTCTTACTGCTGTTTTTCTGCAGTTCCTTACATCTATCATTGATGAGTGTAAGAGACTTGAGTCTGTTCACATCTCCATTAATACACATATTCTGGAAATAGCAGTAACAGTTACACTAACACAACTATATGCATAAATAATACAATGATAACAAGCATAGATTAGTTATTAATGCAATGATGTTACACTAACACAACTATATACATAAATAATACAATAAGAAACATAGATTAGTTATCAGTGCAATGATGTTAGACTAACACAACTATATACATAAATAATACAATAATAACAAACATAAATTAGTTATTAGTGCAATGATGTTAGACTAACACAACTATATACATAAATAATACAATAATAACAAACATAGATTAGTTATTAGTGCAATGATGTGATATAAATAAATACTCTAAGAATTTAGTCAAAGCATTGTAATTATAAAGAGTTGTGGCAATTATCATATAAATAGTAGAAGTTCAATTTAGTTAATCTACATAGAACTTTAAAACTTTAGTTACAACACAATTTTCACCAAACTTCTTAACTTGGTGTGAATGTCAAGTTAGTCAACAATGTCAGCATGAGTTGGAAAGACTGAGATAAAGAGGATAGTATTGTGGTAAGTGCTGCTCGTTTCAAAACAATTGCAACATATGTGAAATTTGAAATATTGTGTATATTATTTACATTCAATTTGAAAAGAAAAAATTGACTTAAATTGTCTCTTTAAAATTTAAACTAACTTGATTGGAAGATTTAGCAGCAGATCTGTCAATAGAATACTAAATCTAAATCGAAGACTCACTTGTCTGGAGCCCAAGGACACTGATCTGACAGTGTGGGAGTAAGGGGATTTGAGTACCTCCCCCACAAACTGTGAGAGCTGGGAATGAGTCCTACTGCAAAAATATATCTAAAATAAAAAAACAGAGGCAATAGACACAATAAACTCACAAAAGCAAAACTAGTCTCTTTAAAAAACTAAGAAAAAGCTGAGAGCCAACAGTTTACACCACATCACTTAAATTTGGTAATTCAGCAATTTAGGTTTTATTAGATAGGAAAATAAGGATTTTATTTTCAGGTCCATTTTCCATTCTTGTCCAGACAATCAATTTTGCAAAACTAAAAGCATGAGACAGATCTACAATCACCATGAGTTAATTAAAAGAAATCACATCTTTTTACAAAAAATTCATTCCATATACCCTCAAAACAATGCACCAATAATCAGTGTAGAATATAGAAAAGTTTAGTTCTCATCACATAAATAATACAGTTTACATCGCAGAGCAGAGCAGAAATGTGTTATGCTCAGGTTGTGCTGCAAGCTATTGAATGGATATGTCTAAACGCAGCCAGCAGCCAACATGTTCACCCACCTTAGTAACATATATATCTTCTTCCTCTCCTTCGGAATTCTCGGCCTCATCAGCCTCCATCTGATTCAACAGGAAATCCTCATCAATTTGCCGAGCCTCTTTTTCATACTCCACTTTGAGTTGTTCATCAGCCGTCTGCATGAAATCTGTGAAGGCGTCATTATCAGTTTCCTTGTGCTAGGAATAAAAAATTATATACATACTAGAAAATATACATCAATCGCTGATATGGTACAATGTAGCATAATGTAACACAGTATAGCATAATTAAGCACGGTATAGCATAATGTAACACAGTATAGCATAATGTAACACAGTATAGCATAATTTAACACGGTATAGCATAATGTAACACAGTATAGCATAATGTAACACAGTATAGCATAATTTAACACAGTATAGCACAATATAACAAAATAAATCACGGTATGGCATGGTATAGTACAGTGTAGCATTATACAATAAAAAACCTTATATGATGTTCCATAACTGACAACAAGAATCTTATAGTAATCAAGATTTGTATGAAATGTTTCAGTTTCAAAAACATGTTTTTAATACAAAGAGAAGCATAAAATTATGCAGATTATAAAGTGCACTGACATACATTACAGCAGATATTGGTGGCATATTCTAACTGGCACAAATCACAGAAAATCAACAACTAGACAAAGCAGTATTGTGATATTAGAGAGCAGAGAGATTGAAATAGAATAAACCAACATCTGGCAAATTAAGGTGTTGGAGTAGAATTAACCATAAGTGTTGAATACAAATACTATAATGTAAGACCGTGTGCAGATTGCTGTCTGGCAATAACTGCACGCAAAAAGAGACACTTTTATAAATTTTATATTCCATGACTCATATTCAACCAACCGGCCTTTTAGTGCCCTTTCTGTAGAATGTCGGAGCCTGGATATTCTTCTTCAACTCTATCAACCTCTGTTCTCTCTTTATTATAATATCTCTCTCCCTCTGTATAATAATATCATCTTAGGGTATTAATCTCATCTTATGGTGCAAGTGTATAAGCAATAAAACTACAAATCTAAATTTTATATAGAATGTATTTGATGAACTTGTAGTCAATATAAAAAGCAAGTTATTGTAAAAATTTCAAAGTTTTTTGTTTGCAAGAAGAGCGAAATGAAAGACTAAGAAACTAAAATAATTCAAATAGAGCAAATAACCATTATTTTAGCAACATGCGCTTCACCTGAATTTTTGCTAACTCTTCCTTCTCGCTCTTTTTGCTCGAGTAATTAGTTATCCAATCAGGTTCTGAAGATTTAGCAGCTGCTGAGGTCTTACTAGTAGAATTAGTGCACCTAGAAATGAATCTAGAAGTATGATTAACAATATCTTTTCACGAGTATTGCATGGCTGGAATTATATGCTGATTACACCAGATGGCCTTCACCATTCGGCCAACTTTATTGTGAATGAACAACTATGGCTAAAAAGTATGAACAAAAACTAGGATTGCAACTTAGTTATGACTAAATATAATTATGGGATACAATCCTGTATCAGTTATTATGACTGAATTAAATGCACAAAATCTGTACACCGGAGTTGTCTGCTTATGAATTCCATGTCTATTATTGAATATTGACAACAATTGTTGGTAACACCCCATCTCTTCCCTGGTAGAGTAAAACAAGAGAAGAAATTTGAAAAGCAATAAAAACAATTGAATGACACATTTTCTCAGGTAGGAAAAAATTGCAGCATAACAGTCAATGAGACTTATGCTCTCATGAAAATTCAACAGGCGAGCTAAATTACTATATTATGAGCCCAAAGTGATTGTGAATGGTGAATGGTGAATGATAAAATATAAATAACCAGCTAACTGTCACTATATATAATGACCACAAATATTACAACAGGACTAGAATCAATATACCGAGCAGAAAAACCTGAATCGCTGCTAACTAGTCAATTATGTATAGATTGGACAACTCCAAAATATCGATTTAGTTGTCATCCCACAAAAATAAAAGCTATTGCTGGCAGGCATGAAGTACAAACAAACACATAAATCAATCAAACGCTATGAAACCAACAATTTGATACAAGCTAGAGTTTTGCAAAACCCTCACGTTTTAGCATCATTGGTAATATCATCCAATAATTTCCTAAACTCTGTCTCTTTTTGAGCTTCGAAGTCAGTTAACCACTTGAGTGCGCCACATATCATGCTCATAGACTTTCCCTACAATAGAATATGCCTTCCCTACAACATAATATGCTTTTCCTATTACATAATAGACTTTTCCTGCAATAGACTAAATATACCTTCCCTACAATAAGATAGACTTTGCTGCAAGATGTTTTTAACAATCAGGAATTAAAAATATAGGCTATATGATAATCTAATGCTCTATTAAGCAGAAATTTAATGGTTTGATGGTAAGAGTCATACCAATAGACTATGTAATCAATTTATATATATGGTTTGAAATATTTTCGACAACTACACATGAGTTTTTAAACATTTGAAAAGTTTCTAAAATAATAAATATACCACTTTCAAAATAGCAACAATTTGTTAAATATTATCAGCCACCTCTGTACAATTATTCTTTGTAGTCTGGCAGAACTGGGGGTTAGGTTCGCAATCTCGGATAAAGTTTTTTTCTCCTTTGATTATTTATCTTGAGGGTCCAGGTAAATGTTTCCAGGTGGGTGTGGACCTGTCACCCTTGAGCATTTCGAGAAACCCAAGATGGCCGCCAATTATGAAAAAATCGTAATCTAGTTGGCATAAAGTCTGTATTATGTTGCAAAAACAAAATTTTTTGCTGAATAAAATAGATGCGCATTTTTAGAATGAATATGTGCCATGCCAGTAAAAAGAAATCAAAGTAAAAAGCCAAGAGACATGTTTCTCAGCTCAAAAATCGGAATTGCTTCAATAAAACATCACATGTGGTGCAGAGAAATGATACAAGGTTTTTGAATAACTGTTTGGACACTGGACAGATATATAAAAAAAAACATTGCTCATTGCCAGTGAATAGAAAGTGAAAAAAAGATACAGATGCAGCATATTATTGCTCAGCTGAAGTTAAAATTGAACATATATATATAATTGTACAAATGCGACAAACTTTCACTTATGTTCATATTAAACACCTTTTTCATTTTTTTCTATCATTAGCATTTGTTAGAAATGTTAGTTCATTGCAGCACACTTCTGTTACTGCTTCACAAGGACAGAACTCTGTGCATAGAATAGATGTACTAGAATAGCCATATTGTGTTGTTTTGCATGATTGTTGGCTTCCACAAGAGCATTTAATGAATTTGGGCCATTTTACTTTATTTAGTACACATCAGCAGATTATGATCAAACATTTTAAAGTTTGCTCAAAATTCCTAAAAACTTACTACATAGGGTAATAGTATTTGCTGATTCTATCTATGCATAACAAAAATGACTGGGAAGAGGTCCTGCAACATTTAAGCGCGGCGTCATTGTCATACGAGCTAAATATACATTTGTGGATCATCACGGCCTATATAATATCCCAATGTAATAATAAATTAGGAATAGACATAGAAAATAATGCATAACTGGGAATTATTCAGTTTTATTTGTTAAAATTTTGATAGTTTGAGGCAAAAATCTATATACAATAGCAGCTAAATCGTGAAAAATCGCCAAAAGCTAGAGTCTTCGAGTGTACACCAAATTAACTAACATGATCTACTTCATAATACTGTCTGGTGTAAGCACAACATCATTTCCTACTCCTTTTGGGAAAAGAGATTCTATTAGATTCCCTATCACCTACCAATGTTCTAGTGGGTTTAATGCCGCAGTTTCATATGGCTACCTGGAGGTGTGCTCTGGTGACATTGTCCAATAGCTTCATCTGTAGGAGGCAAAGTACATAAGTTGAAGGCACATCGCAAATAGCATTGCTGACCTTGGTTTCCCAAGCCTTTTGTCTTGTAGATGTCATGGAGAAGCACTTTGCATAATTGTAGCAACATAGCATAAACTTGGTAGCTTGTATGAATAGTCATCCTGAAAAAAAGCACTAGTGTCACCAAATCACACTTTCCTTCTACCAAGACATTTAGTATGACTCCCTTTCCAATATTTTACATTGTTGCCCCTGAGAGGCCATGGGAAGACAGCAAATTGTTCATTATAGGGCTTTGTCTCAAACCTTCTCACCCAGTATACGCTGTGGTCCAGGATGAGTAGTGGTTTTGCAGGGCACCAAGTGCTATCAGAGAGTGTCATCTGATTCTATTGTCAACATCTTTATCTGAGAAGCCACATTTCAGTATGCCATCCTTCACTGTATCCATTAACCTTTTTTGTCCCCCCCCTCTCTTTCTCTGTATCTTCATCTCAGCCACCATTATAATATCTTCCTCCGTATCTCTTCTGCGCACATGTCCATACCATTGAAGAGGTCTCCTCCTCATGTCTATTGCGATAGCTTCTATTTTGGCCTCCTCATTTATATTATCATTTGTTACATGGTCTTCCCAATTCATATTGTAATGTTTCGAAGCATCCTCATCTCAGTTGCACTTATCTGCTTCAATATTGACAAGAGCAACTGGGTGGCATCATTCTTTGAGTGGGTCATTGCAGAGTTCAATCTTCCGTTTGACAGACTCCTTGTCCTTTGAATCAGATTGGATTCTTGATTGCATCTCATCCTTATGAGCAGTAAAAGCATTTATTTCAGACTTATCCCTGATGTCACTGCGGCCATACTGTATCTTGCTGCATGCAGAAGTGCTGTACACCCACACCTTGAGAGTTTCGGATTTAGTGGTGATGCCAATGATTCCCCTTGCTGTGACCAAATCTTACGAAGGTCACCTCAATGGTCATGTTCGACCAGATGCCGTCGAGCTGGCCGCGTTTATGATGCATTGTGTGGTTACCAGCGGCAAATTCAATCCTTACATCTTGTGGCATGACCTTCACGCTATGCAGATAGTGCATTTCCTCTTCCATTGCTAGGTGTAAGGCCCAATCTCATTCTCTAACAGCTACGATGTGGGTGTTGATGGTAAAAATTGGTCCAATAAAGCACATGGCCCGCAGTTTTGCTGTTCTTGAGCTCTCTGCAATCTTACTCAACATCTTTTCAAGCTTCTTCATGCTAGTGATTACACTTTCATCAAGACTGGCTTTAACAGTTGTCCCACCAATATTCTCAGACCTTGTACATTATGGAGAAACTTTTTCTATTTGGCATTTTGGAGAAATCACCAAAAGTAGAATTAACTACTTCTACCAAATCACTTTCAGCTGTTAGTGTTCCAGCGCACCCAACATAGGTCATTAAAAAGGGAGAAATTAATAGTAAACGTTAATGAAAGGGGATTGGTATGAAAAAGGTAGGGAACCACTGTTCTAATAGATGTATTACTTCCCTCAGCATAAAATACATTTTCATTCATAAAAAACTGTTTACAAATGCTTTTAGAGGAAAAGTGAAATGTGCTGATTGTAGAAATAGTTTTCGAAAGAAAAAATGTCAATATTTAGATAAATGATGTGTCAATAATAAAGCAATTAAATTATGTTAAGAAGCCATGGTGCTGTGTTATCAAGGTTGTTGACCTCTTTTTATAACTTTAAAAAACATAGCTAAATTTTAAAACTGAAAATAACTATTTAGTTGGCAGCTCAACAAACCTTTTCGATAGGCATGCCAGTTGGAAATAAATTGCTATTTAGCTCATATGGCAATGACGTTGCATTTTAAGTTTGCAGAACCCCTTTCAGCTTTATTTGGTGGACATATTTGTAATCAGCATATAAAATCACACCATATAGTAAATTTTCATGAAGTTAGAACAAACTGATGCAGAGATGCAAGGAAATTATAAACACGGCAAGGCTAGGTTAAACTTGAAAAAATGAATGATTAAGGCTTAGCTTAGTTACCATTGGGTATCATTTACCTATTACTCAATAATACATAATTATGATAAAGGCACATGCATCTTTATTATATCAATTTCTAAAGATTTCAAAGCATTGGAACCTTAAATTTAGCCCCAATGGGTAGGTGCATTTAAATTAGAAAAAATCGCTTGGTGCCTGGCGGCCATCTTGAATTTCTCAAAATGCTCAAGGGTAAGAAGTCCACACCCACCTGGAAACATTTACCTAGACCCTATATTTGAATAATCAGAAGAGAAAAAAACTTTATCCGGGGTTGCGAACCTAAGTCAAAAATTGGCATTTTTCTGCCAGACTATTGTGTCAAAATCACCTACGATCATCAATCAAACAACTTAGTGGGATAAATAGAGTAGCAAATGAATCAAACTTACAGTTCCTGTGGGACTTTCAAATATACCAATCTTCTTTAGATCCAAAACTTCATATATTTTAGCCATAAGCTGCTTTTGTATTTCATAGGGCTCAAATGGGAAAGGAAACTCCTTGGGAACCTGACTACCTGGTGAAGAGTTGTTGCACAGGAAATGAAAAGTAATATCACATAGAGGTTTGCAAAATATGTAAACAGTTGTAGAGTGGCCTCCGACAAAACTAATGGATGACAGAGCATAAAAATAAAACCAAAAAAAGTATAATTAGTTAACCTAGTAATATCAAAATTAGTAGAAAATCAGTTTATATTGAGATATATGCAAGACAAAGAGATGAGATTTTCAAGCATTCTGAACGTAGCTGCAAGATGTTATAAATAGGACCAATGAATAGTGATCATCTACATTTTTAGAAAATAGGATGATTACATGTGATGTAGGGTACCTGCAACTGCTAGGAAAAGTTCATCATCACCCCAGTCTTCAAGGTCATCCATGGTGCAACCAATAATTGCAGCTGAATAAGCAACCTTAAACTATAATGATGTAAACTAGGTTAAAAACATTTTGGTAGTTTTAAGATGGTAAGTGAGCTAGAAGTGTTTAAATGCATAAACTTAGAAAGATTGTTAAATTATAATTAGCTGAACTATTGGCATTTTAAAAAAATATATAAAAACCCTTGAAAAATCTAATACAAATGCTATAAGAGAAATTCAATTAACAGCCATGGCTATTGGATAAAAGTTAGCATTTCAAAATTATTGCTGTCAGAACTGATAAACTTTAACCCATTAGTTAAGAACACAATAACAGTATTCTGTATAATCTGTTTTATTCTAGCATCTAGATAAATGCTTTATTAACAGTGAAGAACTAGAAGATTTTCTAGTAACACATACACCAATAACACAGTTACAGAATGAGAAAATGTTGAGTTTAGCAGATCTTTATTTATAGCCTAAGTTTATTTGTATGCAAGGTGAAGGAGGCACAGATGCGACACTCATTATCAGCTGGTATAATGTCCTAGAAAAAATAAATAGTTATAAACAAAGCCCTTGTATTATATGCACTCAAGAACAACTAATATTATACGGCATATTACAATGATTATTACTATTAGTATTAGCACTAGTAGTAGTATTAGTAGCACCCACAGTTTGAGTTTAGCACCAAAACTAAGTTACATGACAATCATATGATTATTATAATTATTATCCACCTACGTACAGATACTGATAGTGATACTGATAGTCATAGTGAGATTGAGATTGCCATTCACATTGTGATTGTGTGACTGTCACTGTGAGTGGAACTCAAACTTATACTTATAGTTATACTGATGGTGATACTGTTATACGATACTTGTAGTTGTTCTTAATAAATCTAACAACCATACTCATAATGATAATGTGAATTATACAACATCATTTATAAATATCAATATGAAGAACTTTGAGACGTTTAAGTTAAAGTTTAAGTTTACAAAACAACTTGAACTTGAATTTCAATTTGAATTTAAAAATGGCAAATAACAAAATCACAGGTAAAAATAAAAGTAAAACAATGCCAGAAAGATGAAAAAATACAATTATAAACACTAACAGTAAATATTATAATTTAAATATTCATCTTTGGTATTCAGTAATTCACCTATTCAGATTATTTTATTGATGTTAATCATTAAAATATTTTTATCCTTAATCATAATGTGTTACTGTTTTCCTAGCAGCATGAAACAAAAATCAGACATCAACTGTTTATTGCTATCTTTATTTGTCTTTCTTTACGGGCCCCACCAATTTAGTCTCAGGTTTGACTACTTCTTGCTGCTGTGAAACACGGTCTATTTGCAGCTGCTTGAGTAGAAAGCACTTAATTGGAATACATAATATTCTACTTCAGTGATAAATTGAGCGGTTTTATTAAGAGCTTAGCAAAAATCATCAGGTAGAAATTTAATTATAATTGGGTTGCAGTTCGATAGGGGCTCCAACTAACGCTGTTTAGTAATCGGCGCCAATCGCATTTGCAGATAATTATCGGTGTGATCGTAGTTGAGAGCTATTTTCGTTTTGAGTTTGTTATTCACTGTATTAGTATTACTATTTGTCGTTATAATATTATTATCATTGTAAGTGATTATCTTGGAGTATAACCATAGAGTGATAATATAAACATAAACATTACAATAAAAGCGCTAATAAGGCTTGAATAAAGTGCGTTGATGATTAGGTTTCAAGTTTTAGCATAACATTTGACTTTGTCTTCGAAGTTAACCAAATTCACTATCACTATGACTGTATGAGTATCACGTCTATCAGAATCATAATATTAAATTAAAAATAAAATGATGCTAATAGTAATAGAAATAGTCATAATCTGAATTATAATCATGGTGTCATTGCCAAGCCCAATAGACGCGGTGAATTTAAGTTAATGGTGAATGTTTTAGATTTAGTTTATAGAATATCAATATTATCGTTACATTACAGTTACTATAACATTAACTGTATAAATATAAATGTAGTGATAGTCTTTCTCTAATTGGAACAACCACTCATTACTCATAATCATAATGATTATAAATTTCGATATTGATTATCATTATTATAGTGATAATTAAATTAACATTGGAATTTAGGTGAAAATTAAATGGCACATGTAAAAATGGCACAAATGTATAACTAAAAGTAGGTAAACATGGCAGACTGATGTTGAATTTGCCCAAACCCCCACCCAGCACTCCAACCCCAATATTAAAATGTGTCATTTTACCTACTATTTTTCATTTTTGCTATTATTGCCTGTACCATCTTTACCTTACGCCAATAATTTTATGATTTCGTTCTTCTAAAAATCCGAAGGTCTACCAAACTCGATATAAAAATAATGGTTATTTACGATAATATTTTGACTATCAAGTCATGCTATTAAACTTTAAAGTCTTCTTTCCTGGGACAGTGTGAGTGACTGTTACTGTGAGCACTCAGGAACATGATGACCAAGTTTTTTGAAAGGCTGAAAGCGATATCCTTTGCTTTGCTGGCAGCATGAGCAGAGTTTGATTGCTTTTGCTATAGCAAACTGAATGCGTAGTACTAGTACAGTACCATTACTACTACCACTACCACCACCACCACCACCACTACTACAATTACTACCACTACTACTAGTAAATTACTTAAACTACCATATGGTTAATCAGTATCAGATTTGCATTTTGTTCAAACTTTTTTTTAGTTCACTATTATTTTGTTAATCTATTGCATAGTCGAGATCATACTGGAAAATTTTTCATCACATGATCATACGTAAAAATCTAAAACACATATCTTCAGTTTTACTACTGCTTTTTAGTGCACTGTGGAGTTAGTGCATGATGCCTGGTACAAGGAAAGCTAAGCTAGTTGCTAAAGAAACCATCGCCAATGTTCAACAACCCTCAACTAGACGTCGTGATGCCTCGCAAACAGGTAGGTTATTTGAGCTCTTTGTAATTCTTTTTGTTGAGTTTAGCAGTAAAGTTTTAAAGTAATCTTGTTGTAGCACGGCCTATGTTGCATATTCATATTATGTTCATGTCAAGTTCACTCGCTTAACTTTTGTCTCTTACATTTTTATATCATAGCTATGCTATATTATTGATTTTAATATCGTAAACTGTGTTCAGCATCAACTGAAGCAGACGAGGGAGACCTCATGCCCCCTCCTCCTCGCCAGAAGAGGAAAGTTCACCACAGCAAAACCTCGGCAGGAAAACCTTTATTTGAATTACTAATAAGTACTCGGGCGGACATGCAGGTAACCTATGCAGTGCCCTCTGCCAGTTTTGTTTTGGGTACAAGGTTAAGCTGACATAAATCTCCATAAATTTATGAATTATTTAAAGTTCACTATTTATACACAAATTATATTTATAACCCCAATTGTTATTAAATCGTTTAGTAACATCAGTGCAAAATCTTTTAATTTTCATTCAAGTTGCATAAAAGGAACTTTTAGTTATAGCTTACTTTTTTATTTTCAAGATTTTCTCTTTTTCCAAACGCATGTATTTGCTTATATCTAAATCAACCCCTCTGTGTTGCAGTCGGTAGCTCAGGACTGGGTAGAAGTGTACAAGAATGACAGAGACACCGGACTACTTCAGATGTTTCAGTTGTTTATTCAAAGTTCCGGATGTCGGGGACACATTGATGAGGAGATGCAGGCTAACATGGAGTTTGCCGAGATCATCAGGAAAATGACTGAAGAGTTTGATGAGGCATGTCTGCTTGAGTTGAACTTATTTTATACTATCAGCCCCATGTCTCTATATAATATCTTTATTGAATGTGTTTATATCGTATATCTATTCTCTATTTCATAAGTTTACATCATGTCTATATATCGTGTGTTTATATCTATATCATTTCTTTCTACCATATCTATATCAACTTTCTATATCATACCTCTATATCATGCCTCTATAAGCTGTGTTTCCATCATATATTCATCTTATATTTATATCATGGTTTTATATAGTATCTATAAGTGTATATAGTATCTAGTAAGTTTCTTCTTTGTGTTTTCACTCTACAATTCCAAGTAAACATTGAAATTCAAGCTATTGACTGTGATGTCATGACACAAATCTCTGTAGCACTTGACGTTTTTGCTACAGAGCACCGTTATTCTGCGTGAGTCAATGATTCGTCCTCTCTTTATTCATCCACTACCTGTTATATTCCAGGAATCTGCTGATTACCCACTGATAATGGCCGACAGAAACTACAAGAAGCTTAGGGCTAATCTTGCTGACTTTATACGTCATGTGATTCAACAGTGTCAGCATAGCTTTGTGTACGACGGATATCTTGTGGATAACATTTCCAGCTTTCTCACCGGTCTCACTGATTCTCAAGTCCGTGCCTTCAGACACACCAGCACTCTCTTGAGTGAGTTGTACTATACTGAGTAGTTAGTGCATTGCAGAGTAGTTAGTATGGTACTGAACAGTTGATACATTAGTGAGCAGTTGTTACATTAGTGAGTAATTAGTGCATTACTGAGTAGTTAGTATAGTACTTAATATTTATTACAAGTTACTGAATAATTGATACGCTCTTTAGTAGTTTAGTAATAGTACACCCTTTCACCAAGGGTTTTTGATAAAACTTGAAATATGCTCAAGGTTTAGCTATTAACTTTCAAATCCAGTGTTATGTATTTAATATAATAATTGATAGTATAACCAGTAGGTGGATGAGTTAACTTTTAGTGTAACTACCACAGCTGTATGATTACTTGTATGACTATGACTACTGTATGAGTGCTAGCGCAACCAGTGCTGCTGTATAACTACTATTAGTTGTATCACGGTTTCTAAGAGCCACTTGGTTTCCATAGCGATGAAGCTGATGACGGCCCTAGTGGACGTGGCTGTGTCGGTGGAGCAGGCCAAGGAGAATGCGAGGAGGCAGTACGAGAGTGAGAAGAGTAAGCACCAGAGTAAAAAGGCGGGGGAGAGACTGAACGCCCTGCAACACAAGAAGCAGGAGGTTGGTTGCTACTATTGTGTAGTGTGGGGTTTTTCTTAATCACTGCGTTCCAATGACTTCCAATTGTGTGAATGAATTAGTCGTTGCAGTTTGCATGAACATACGGTTGTAGTTTCATTCAATGCAACTGTTCCCAAACACCCAATAAAAATTTTTTTCACATTGTACGAAACTTGGAAACACAGTGAATCAGCTACCTCTATAGCGGCTTATAATTATAAAATAATATGTAAACTTTGTTCAAGTCTTTACTGCATGTCGTCCCATCATGCTGTGATCATGCTATATTTCCATTTTCTTGGCTATCTCAGAATTTGCATTTACTGCGGCTGCTAATGCTCTGTACTATACGACTCCGTATCAAATGGCGATGCATCCAATTTTTATGAACTTATTTTTTTTAAATGAATTATAAAGGCTATGGCTTTTTTAATGCTTGAACATAGAGCGGAAGGTTTAAATTATTTCATAGCAACAATGTGACTGTTCTTGATGGCTTAGGTTGTTTTTGGGTGCAATATTCTATAGTTATACATTTTTTTAAGATAAAATTTTGACAATTTTTCATAAATACATGTTTTGTTTATTTTAAAACCTTATTTGTTACATCTTTTGCTCAATTCCGTTGATTTTCTGTTTCAGTAATAGTTGTTAGTAGAATATGTTTTTGACAAGGAAGATAACTGTCAATAATTATCCACAATGAGATTTCCTAAATGATATTTATAATAATTACTAATGACCTTGCAGCTAAACTATGTCCACTGCCTCCTTTCCTCTGTCATTCAGTTTATAGTAGACTCTTTAAATTTCTGTTTTGTAGTTGGACCAAAATCACACGGAGCTTCTCAACATGCTGACTTTCATATTTAGAGGCGTCTTTGTTTTCCGGTACAGAGATGTGGTGCCCGACATCAGGAGCATATCGATCAATGAGCTCGGGCTATGGATCTGCAAGTTGCCGTCTCTCTACCTTGAAGACAGCTATCTCAAGTACCTCGGCTGGACCCTATATGACAGGGTATGCTTTAAATGAATATCCACTAGAACCAGTGTTGGTTATGTTTGTATACTAATTGTGGATGATTTATTATATCTTTATAATAGTATATTGGCCGTATTGTAGTAGTTTAATGTATTTGCTTGGGAATTTAGTCCTTTTGTATTGCATGTAGTTTAATTTTTGCTAATGAAATATTCAAACAGGTTATTTCACAGCTAGTGCAAAAGTAGGAATTTTCTAGGACCTTTTGATATCGCAATGTTACTCTAATTCTAATATTACATTTATTATGTTATTATGGTTATTTCGTCAATGTGTGACATTCTATAGTGCTGAGGTAATTGTTTAAAGATCTTACCGAGTGTAAGTCAATCATTCAAATACATTTTCTCTTTTCATATAATTGATTTGGACGAAGTGTTGTACTATGAAACTATTTCTGATTTAAATATGATGATATAATGGGAAGTACCTGTTATGAGTGTCAAACTATGTATATATTTTATATCCATGTGTAGGTTTCAGATGTACGACTGACATGTGTCAAAGCCATCAGCTCCTTGTATGAACTAGAAGACGGCTATGAGAATAAACTGGAGTTGTTTACTCACAGATTTAAAGACCGCATAGTGGAGATGACTCTTGATAAGGATTATGAAGTGGCCATTGCAGCTGTCAAGCTTATACTTGTTATTACCAAGTAGGTCTTAGTTAAGCAATATTTCTATTTTTTCATTCTATATAAGTATGGTTATGGTGCTATAGAATATAGTATATTTTGCTGACACAATTGTTATTTTTTGTATTTTTTTACTAATTTGATAAATTATATTTAATGATGGCTGTACATGTGTAATATGCAAGCTTATCTTGCATATCATATAATTATAGTCATAGTGTGATTTTAGGAGGTAATAAGATAACCTAAACATAAAATCATGTTCATTAATTTTAATGTCATAATGTTTTTGGAGATATATTCTACTGCAGCATATTATATTATTATATGCTGTATACTTGTTGTAATCAAAGTATATATATATGTTTGTGTAGAAACAATTCCAACGTCATGTCCCTCAGAGATGCGGAGAATGTCTATGAATTGGTGTTCTCTAGTAACAGAGGTAAGAAAGTGGTCTTTTTTCTACTAGGTGTAAATTTCTCAGTTGAATTTGTTCTTAAGTATTTCATCTGTCTTCCAATAAAATCAAGATTAGTATTATAAAGTGTGCTAACTTTACATACTAACTAATGAGTAAAGTGATCTATATAATTTGATTGATTTTTCCCTCTTTTTTTTCAAATGCACAATATGAACTGTGTTTTTAATTGCTTGATAGTTATTATTTCAAGTTCATCCTGACTGTTAGTAAAGTGAATTAATTTTTCCTAATGTTTATAAACGTTGGAATATATTCTGCTGCTGTGTATGCCTTTCAACTGCTGCTGAAACTTGATATTTCTTAATTTGTTCTGCCTTGCTCAATACGTTTGTAAGTTTATCATTTGCTGTACACTTAACTTTGTAGCTATATTTAGAGTTATTTCCCTAATCATGCTGTAATTTCTCTTAAAATTATTATTTCACAGTAAAATTCAAGTAGTTGTTCGAGGTTGATTTTAAAAGGGGCTTTGATGGTGATCAGCTCACTGAAAATTTTTGATAATTTACTATTTTACTTTAAATTAAAAATATGTTGAGCTTTATTTAAATTATTAAAACTTTTATTCAAGGTCTTAAATGTTTTGTATGTTTATATATAATGAATACTGAGTTCTTGTAACTACTGATAATATGTAGGTGTGGCCCAAGCGGCAGCTGACTTCCTAAATTTCAAGATGATAGATGGTCCTGAGGGGGAAGAGAGTGACGCCCCTTCTCGTGGTAAAAAGTCTGGGGCTAATGAGCAGAACCCCAACTATGCTAAGCTGAAGACTGTTGTGCAGTTCTTCCATGAATCTGAGGTAGACTTCCCTTCTATAGTGTTATACTTCATATTCCTGTTATGTTTGTCAATTATTCCACACAACTGAACTGATATCTAGTATGCAGTGGTATTTCAATGTTAGGGAAATTTGTTAGAAATTTTCTAGTTTGCCTTGTTTGGTTATGCTGCTTGGAACTGCCAGCAATATGTTGGCAGATAGCAATAAGTGCTACTAGCCTAAGTATTCTGTAATTTTCTGAAGTTATTTGCAAGTGTTTTTAGCAATGCAGTATCAACAGTAAATACACCAAATAACTTTATACATTACTTTTGACAAGCCATATGTAGTCAAACTACCAAAATACTATATAATAATCAAAATTTTTAATGCTATATGTTTGTCTTGAATTTTTATTTTTTAAGTAAACTACTCTTCAACATTGACATGGTTATTTCTCTACATTAAAATATCAAATTATTTTCACTATTATTGCTTTTATTTATTTATTGTTATTTATTATATTATATTATATTGTATTCACTATTATAAACAGTTACACGAGCATGCCACATACCTGGTGGACTCTTTGTGGGACATCAACCCAATGCTCAAGGACTGGAAGGCAATGACTGAGTTACTGCTAGATGAGTCAGCCACTGATGAAGGTATGTGACTTTTACTCATCACTACAACCAATAGTAGATTCACTTTACTATTCCTACCCAGCTTCTTAAGTTGCGTTTATACCTTCACGATTTTCAGTCAGAAATTTAATTTGGTCGTTTGAAATTTTACTGAGTTGCATTGCATTGTAAAAGCCACTCGTTAAAATTGTTCTACTGTGATAACTTAATCGGCCAAGTTCAGAATAATACTCAAAAGGAGTAATAACTCCTTGTAGACATCGGTATTTAATTATGACTTAAACGACAAGATGACGTGCTTCTATGTTTATAATTGTATCGAGACTACGCCTTCCAATTATCGATTTTATGCTGCCAACTTTACTAATTTACTACGCTTTTAATGGGTATCAAATAGCGATTAAGCGAGTCATATTCCACTATTAAAAAGTGAACTTCCGCATCAATATGATTTTACCGAGTTTCAGTAAAACTATAAACAGGTACTTGAACGAGTGAAATTAACTAAAAATCAGTACTTTTTTCAGCAGAGGTATAAACGCAACTTTACAAGTTTCTGCAAGTTATTGCTAGTTGTAGCTGATGGTTTAGAGTTTAGACTAAGAAGTTGATCATCCATAAAGCTGAGATCATTTCTCTATACTTTGTTCTCTGTATATTATTAATAATATATTGTTTATAATATTGTCAGCCGCATGTTATATGATGGACACCAATATGCATATAGCTTAGTTTAAACTCTTTCATTTTCACTTAAAAGTGTCAAGTGAAACTTTATCTCCTCCAATATCAGACTAACCCTGGAGTGGAAGGCTAAATACTAAACTAACTAAGTGGGTTGAGGCTGCAAGGGTTCAATTTGTTTTTAATAAACTTCCCAGAGCTGCTCTCTGGTGTTGCTTATTTCTCAACCAAACCAATAACCTTTGTTTCCATCTATGATTAATTTACCAACCTAACCAAAGGCAAATGTGTCTATAACTTTTATTAAGGTTCTGTTTCTATTCCTCAGCACTAACGCAGGACCAGGAGTCTAGACTCATAGACATAATGTCATGTTGTGTGCATCAAGCCGCTACGGGGGAGTACCCACCTGGCCGTGGTGCTGCCCACAGAAAACTCACTGGCAAGGAACAGAAACAAGCTAGAGATGACAAATACGACATGACGGAGCATTTTATTGAGGCTCTGCCGGCACTTTTGTCAAAGGCATGTGTTAGCTTTTACCTGTAGTTGCTATGTGCTAAGTCGATAGATGGATCTCAATATTAGCCAGTTATTAGAAACTCAGCTACGTTTTTTAAAGTAGTTGAAACTTTACACGTATTTTAACTATTTTTACAGCTAAAATAAATTGCTGTCATAGAGAATTAAAAACATTCGCCTTGGCAAGACATTTGGCCATTGTATGATGATGGCTTGCTGCAAAGGCTGGGGCCCGTATACTTCAGTGTGGAACTCATAACATTTCGAACTCAAACAATTTTGATAAACTTTGTTTATTGACAATTAGCTTTTTTTAGTAATATTTAAGTGAGCTAGTCTCGGGGCATAAGATTGTCTGAATACTCGACTACCTACATGTCACAGAGTTCAACAGATCACATGCAGCAGAACAGCTACTAGTAGCGATCTGTAGAGAGAGATCTTATCAATTATTTGAAAAAATAGTATCTTTAGATGTGTAACAGAATTTATTTTATAAAAACCAAATTTAAAGAAACTTGCCTGCCTGTCACCAACAAATGTGTATGTCTATGTCATCACGAGAAATACGTTTGATTAAGTCTTTATCTGCAGTTTGGATCGGAGAAAGAGAACATAAACCACCTGCTCAAGATTGCCACTCATTTTGACCTTGATGTCTACACTAAGAGCAGAAAGGAAAAGCATCTTCACCACCTTCTCAACATGCTCAGAGATCTTGTGGAAAAACAGAGTGATCAGTCCGTAAGTGTGCCTCTCTTTGATTGGTTAGTGTGAGACGAATGAGTCAAACATCTGAAGAATTGCAGAGAGGTATAACTGATATTCGTTCACTATAAAAATGTGATATTATAATCTTTATTGATTATGCCTATTAACTAGATGACAATATTTTAACATAATATTTTTAACATATTTTTAACATAGACAAGCTCTTTAATAGGTATTAATCATTTAATAAATGACAATGATATTTATATTATGTTTTCCACTGTTTTGAAAAAATCTATGCTTCAGAATTGGTAATTTTCTCCTCTATATTTATAAGTTTGGAATTCCTATTTGTATTGCTGCAGACATTGCAAGCTTGTGCCGATGTGTTTGACTACTTCTGCAACGATCAGTATTCTACATTTGCTAAAGTAGACCTAGCGAAGAGCTCATTGGTGGATAGCCTTATTACAAAATATAAAGATGCCTGGCTACTCTGCATTGAAGAGGTAAGTGAAAATTATCATCTTACAATCTGTGGACATCATTGCGCCATCTGTAATGTAAACGGAGTGTTGCTACAGTAGACTTAGTATTACTACAGTAGACTGAGTATTACTACAGTAGACTGAGTATTACTACAGTAGGTTAACAGTGAATTTTTCACAAGCCACTTTCTCTTTCCCATGTTATAGAAAAATATTTGTGCTATTTAGTTTTCTTGTTCACTTTCTAGTTTTCATTTCACAGTAATTTGTGTTAAAGTGATCAATTTAGTATGTGCTACTGTGCTAATAAACTAACTTGTTCTCTATTGCTATTTGCCATGACATATAATGCTGTTGGAAACTATGTCTGTCACTTAATGTTAACCTTCACTATAGGTAGTAACCTTGCTAAGTGGCCAGAAATAAACCTATACATCATATTGCACAAATGCACAAAACAGTTTTAATGATTTGATTGGATTAAATAGCACTGTAGTTGCACTTTGCAGATATTTGAACCAGCATTTATGTCAGCCTACAGTTAAGGATGATATAATAGGATGTAATTTTGTCAGCTCTTTCTACTCATTTAGCATACTCCTGTTTTTTTGTAAATAACCGCCAACACCCTGTATATCCATCCCAGCACCGTTTATATAAGAGCTCTATTTCTGTGGTTGACCATAGCAAACCACCATTTATGTTTACCATTTTTCAGGGAGACTCGAGTGACGAAGCCATATACAGTCTCTACTCTGCCACTAAGAAGCTCCACTCTTTCTCCGCCATCCACGCTGTGCATACCACCACCATCATAGACATATGGGAGAGTGTGATGAGAACTCTGAAGAAGGCCAGTAAAGTGCCAGATGAGGTGAGCTGTTACTGGCCAGCTTCAGAGAGCAGCTTTTTAATTCGTCAATTCTTACACTTTTACTCATCAAGTCTTTAAATATGTGACTGCAGTACAAGTCTTTTTATTTTGAATTGTTTTTGCTTATTGAATCAGTTTCGTTAAACTGTATATCTTGTATAAATGGTAAAAAATATGCCATTTGTTAATCTAAAGTAGACAGTAAGTAAGTTTTTTTATATTTTTTTCAATTTTGATTGTTTACTGTTGAAAATCAATTTTATATTCTTGAAAATTAACACTTATAGAAGGTTACAGTTCCTTTTATCTTGCAGATAGTGGTGTCTATGATCAGCATGGGAGCCAACATGCTACTCTGGATGCTCAAGTCTATGGACAACAAGAGTCCAGACAAGTCTGAGCTCAAGTCTCTCAAGAAGAAGTCAACCAGCTTCATGAAAGTTTTGCAGGAGTTGCTGTTGACTGCCAACGCCATGACACTCTGTGAGGTTGGTTTACCATCTAGCTCTTTACTTGTGAGGCTGGTTCACAGTCTAGCCCTCTACTTGTGAGGTTGGTTCACAGTCTAACCCTCTACTTGTGAGGTTGGTTAACGGTCTAACCCTCTACTTGTGAGGTTGGTTCACAGTCTAACCCTCTACTTGTGAGGTTGGTTCACAGTCTAACCTACTTGTGCGGTTAGTTCACAGTCTAACCCTTTACTTGTGAGGCTGGTTCACAGTCTAGCCCTCTACTTGTGAGGTTGGTTAACGGTCTAACCTTCTACTTGTGCGGTTAGTTCACAGTCTAACCCTTTACTTGTGAGGTTGGTTCACAGTCTAACCTTCCAATTACGAAATTAACTATAAAAGCCTAGCCACACACTTGTGAGAATCACACGAAATCCTTTTTTTTGACATGAAAACACAGACGTACGATCAAATTTGAGGTAATTCAAACGAAATCGTCTTTGTTGAGTGCACCCAACGAAGATGACCGATGAATATCGCAATTAACGATAAGCACCATTTGATTGGTCAATAGAATTTTAGCAACAGTAACTATTTCATTTCTGTCACGTTTCTCTGTTTGGCAATTTTCTGCTGTTTGTATCTCGTGCCAGACTAATTCACGGACTATTTATTATGTATTTTGTCCGACGAGTGTGTCGCTAGTCATAACGAGAGGATAACTCACGAAAATCGTCACACGAGCTTTGTGTGATTCTCACGAGTGTGAGGCCAGGCCATTACTACTGCAGCTAAACATGCTATAGAATAGGAAAGATAAACATGTAAATACAAGCATGCATCTACCAACATATCTTAGTAGTGGTCTATTGTATTGTCGAAGTACTAGTCTGTTTAAGTAATTCAATATCAGATTTCTATTATACTCACCATTGTTTTTTTAATATGTAACAAAAAAAGTTGTATGAGAAAGAAGTTTTTAGTAAGTGAGACTATATCCAGTATCAACACTGGTACCTATAGGCTTCTATTGTACCTGTATTATATTGTTATTCTGTTTTAGACTTTTGTAACAGTATGTGATCTGCTAGTGGTGTTCAGCCCCCAGATTGCTGTTCTGTATCCGGCCCTTGAACCCCTAGTCTATGAAGCTAATGAAGATCTGCAGAGACAACTCTGCTCCTTTCTTACAGAATACATCTTTACTGCAGATGATAATGACGGTACGTCATACAGACGACATCATTCTTCTACTGCTGCCGCTGCTGCTTTTATATATTTCATTCTAGCCATAGTCCTAACAGGGTTCAATCAAATAGATACACTGAGCTGTATTGTTTCTGGTAGCTACCACAGCTACAGACTACGTAGTATTTTATTGAAATTGGTAAAGTATCTTATTCGAATGGTTAGCAAACCCAAGTTGTGCACATCATCATAGTCCACTCATTCTGTTTCCCTAGCAGTGAACCTGTGAGCTCACCATTCTACCTCACTCTTACCACCCTAGCAGGTGTAACTGTGGTTATGCAACACTCAGCTTCACACTGCTAGATGTCAAGTATATGATGTGCTATAGTTACCATTCTAAGCAATTCTCATTATTCCCATTTCCTTATACCCAATTCCCTTTACATTTAATGGTAAGGCAAAATGTATAACTTATAATTTCATATTTATCCTTTCTAAAGAAACTACTACTTGAATTGGGCTTATAATAATTTCCAGTCCACCAGTTTGAAAATATCTCCCTTTCAAGTCAAATTACTCAAATTACTTATTAGGAAAATCTATTCCTTAGTAAAATATATTTTGTGTGTACAGAACTTCGATGAATGTGTTAGGTATGGTTATATAGAATAATATCCGTTTGGGATGTTTTTACCTTTCTGATTTGTATTATATTTGTTCTTACAGTTTAATAAAATGTGGCTAAAGTTAGAATTACTACTGGTTTTGGAATGCTAGATGACCTTTAACATTGCTTGATTCCACAAAGCTATAGACCATGTAAGAGTGGAACTGCCTGCATGCTGTGTTGTTGCAACTAAATGCTCCCATTTGTAGACACAACTGATGATAATGATAAAATAGATGAAATGCATAACAAGAGAAGACGACTAGCTGCCTTTGCCAAGCTGGTCACCTGTAACATCGTGCCTATCAACAATGCTATAGAGATATTCAAAAACTACGTCAAGGTGGGTACGGTGTTTCCTTATATTGTGTTTGTTTCTAGCAAACAAAGTATAATGTTAATTGAATGTTTTCTTTCCACTAAGTTATGTTTATTGGCTCTACTCATTTGGTAAAAGTTAATATATTCTTAGTTCAATGTTTTTTATCAGTTATCAGTTTGTGAAACACTAGGAGTAAATTTTTCCTTCTACATCAGAAGTATGCTTAGCTGTTCTACTTGTATACTTTTTTTCAAATGTATGGGGCGAAGTTTGAACCTACCACTCACTACTTAGGGTTTGTTTGTCCTAGCTGATAAACTATAGCTTTTGCGTTGGTATGCCAACGTATGTATCATAATGGCTATCACGCTGTTTATCAGGGCGTGTAAAACCATTGTCCACCATTATATATCAGTTGATAGTAAGTTTGTCACCTATATAAATATATCTTTTTCACCCAGCATGTTTGCATTACTTCATAAAGATCCCTGTGATTATTAGCAGTGAAATCATAGAAAAAGTTGCCACCTGATTTCTGTGAGAAATAAAAAATTAATTGTGCTCCATCAGCAAAAGATAGAGTTTCCTTATATCAGCATGCTAAAGTTAGTTCATGTATTATATGCTATAAGAAAGAGAGCATAACTTCAGCAATACTAAAGAACCTGAGGAAGCTTTCAGCCTGCTAGTAAAATAGAGCGAGTGTTGGGGTTTTTAAATTCATTTTTCACTTTCAATTAGAATTATGACTTTATTGTAAATGTTTGCAGAAACACCCGTGCAGGTATTTTGATAGATATTTCTATTAATTATGATTGTAGTTCTACAACGACTATGGTGACATAATTAAATACACTCTAACAAAGTGTAGAGAGATTTCTAAAGTGAATACAGCACAGACTCTAGCTATGTCCCTCGCCAAGGTAATAATTGCATATAACACTGTTTTTCTATATCAAATTTGTAGTTCCAACTTGTTATATAAGTTTGATAGTATGTTGTATAGATCATAAAGTGCTATGTAATTTTCTATCTTTATTCGTGATACTATTTTAGCAAGAATTACAAAATACTTTTTCAATAGTATTTTGCTTATGTCTTTCAATGTGCTGCCCCCAATAGTTATTCTCTTGATTTGGCTCAGCCATAGTACTTCTACCGTTTGTAAGTTTTCCCACTCTGTCTAGCTATATGAGGAGGTGGCGGAAGACAATGGTGGATCAATCGATTCAAGAAATGAAAAATTTGGTGTTATACGTGATTTGGCTCGTAGATTCACGCTGACTTTTGGTCTTGATCAGGTGAAGAACCGAGAAGCTGTGGCAGCTCTTCACAAGTAAGTTTGCTGACTAGTTTGTAAAATATTTGGTGTTATATGGGTTGATGGCATCTTGTGGGTTGTTTGTGCTATGGCTATTAGTGTCCTTATATATTAGCAGCATTAAATAGATTGGCAGTATTTGGTAGGTCAGCAGCGTATGTGTTGACAGAACAGTAGATGTACTGCTTTCGTGGTTTTTGCATTTTGGTAACCAACAATTATTTATAATCAGTAATTTGCATATTGGAGATGTATTAACATTAAATCATATTTTTTTATTGTATGATATTTTCTTATGAAATTATATAATGGTATTTTAAGGCATTTTATATTATTTTTTATAGTATATTATGTTATTTTACATTATGATAGTATTTTATAGTATGCTATATTATTTTGCAGTATATTATTTTATAGTATATTATATTATAGGATAGTATATTATATTATATTATAGTACATTGTAGTACATTATATCATTGTACACTTTCTAATGCTAGTATTTCATATTATACTGTTAGTGACACTGGAAATTCCCTCTATTTTCTAGGCAAGGTATAGGCTTCGCTTTGCGAAAGCAAGCTGGTGACGAACTCGGTGTTCCTCCAAATCTCTCCTTCCTGGATGTACTCTGCGAATTTGTCAACAAGCTGATCAAACAAGATCGAAAAGTTGTGTAAGTTACTTTATTCATGTCTCTTTCTATTTTACTTGGATTAATTTCTTCTAGCCTCTCACCTCTAGGAAGGTAGTTTGATGATGTGAACTTGGGTACTGGGTAAGTTGACATGTATTGCACATTGGAGAAGGTAACTCAACGTATGATAATCGTTTATTCATGTCTCAAAGTATCGGCCATTTCTATGAAGAGAATTTTGGTCATTGTAAGCCCTAGTCAATCGCAGTTCTCTCACGTTGCAACATAATCAGTATTTCACAGAGTAAAGACATTTTGTAAAAGCGCATTGTGTGTAATAACTCACGCCACCCTAGGTATCACTACTGATAACTTATCATCACTGATGATTTTATCGAAGATGTCTTTAAGTGTTTAGATCTCTCTATGGTGACATGGCACAAATCTCATCAGGAAGTTCTTGCAACTTCCTTGATTATAACTAGTTTTTCTATGCTTCAACTTGACAACTATTATGTCGCAGAGTACTATTTGGTATTGAAATTATCCCTTGTAATGTTTAGTTCACATGTTTGCTCTTATTACCTCTATCTGTTATCTAAAGTTGTACGGTGTGAACATGGCATTAGCATTTTTTATATTTCATGTTTTAAGAGTTTCTTACAAATTACTAATCAGTTTGCATTAATTTTTTCTGAAATTTGTAAACAGAGTTTTAACATGTTCCAAAGCTTACATGAACATACCAGACACAAAACAGTTGTGATGCGTTATAATATGCCTATCATACTAAATTATTTAGTTTTTAGTTAGCTTCCTGGTCTATGTTTGTGTGAGACAAAACTTACCTCTAATTTATTCAGAGGCATGTACTTGGATAAACATATGGCTAACCTACCGCCCCATCGGGGAGACGAATGGGCCCCCCTTAACAATTACAGAGCTCTACTGGTTAATGACGATGATACTCGGTCTATTGCTAGCACGTCTGTGAGTAGGCCCAGGGGCAGGAGACAAGGCAAGTGTTACATTGTCTCAAGTTTTAGTTTTACTTCATGTATTTCAGTGCCTTGAACTAGTTGTCGCTTGTTAAATGATGGTGTATTGGTAATATACTAAAGGAAGTTATGTCATATCCTTATATTCTACAAGAGCTGTTAGCTTTTGGTCGGCCTTTATCGTTCCCTTGCTGTTTGTGCAGAATCATCCTACAGTGGGGGGTTTCTTGTGTTTTACTTGCTGTCTGTCAACTAATCTGCTGCTTTCTCCAGGGGCTCGTACACCGGCCAACCGACAAGCCGGCCCTCTCGCCTCTACAGCTATCAAAGCCAGACAAGCACCACCACAGGAGGATGATGTGGCCAGTGTCAGTTGCAGTATGTCCGTTCTTTCTACAGGTAGAACATTCATCTCACTGTCACTATTGTTACTATTGTTACTGATTTTACTCTTATCAGTTTAAAGTTGACTAATCGATAATTATTATTATATTTGATGTTGGCTTTTGCACAAGTCACCTTACCTTCCTTATGTTAGCCACACTCAGGGCAAAGGGAGGTGAAACTCATATGGAGATATTTAGACTGGTAGCATTCTAATTCTACTCTCTGATGCTTCATATCAACACAATGTTGTCTATCTTACACAATTGTGTAGTCTGTTTGTAATGTAACTTTGAAAGGTCCTAGTTTTTTTGTGATTTTGGCAATTTCCAAACAAACAAAGCTAACTCACGCAAGTTTACAGTCACCATTTCTGTGAGAAACCCTTGGTGGAAAGGGCTTTTTAAAGTGGGCTAAGGACTTATTCAGATGAGGCACAGGAGCAATTATGACTGGATGCTTTTCCTAACATCACCAATGGCCTTTACTGGGATTCGAACCCATCATTTCATGTTTACTAAGCAAACACTGTAACCCCTAGACCACAGCTGTTTTTTAACTTTATTATAAAAATATAGCTAAGGCAGTTTGAAATAATTGGTTTTCAGGATCACTTTAGTTTGTGTGTGTTTCTGTGTTTAGTTAGATATCGCTGGGTTGGTGAATGTATAGGAAAATATCACAAAGCACGTTAATCATCCCGTAATATGTTCATTCATCACAGGTTCTGGCCAGGGCTCAGACGCTGGTGGTAGACTTGGTGCAAGTATTCTCTCTGAACACGGGGACGCCACCCTCATCTCCCCATCTCGTGCTCGTCCCAAGCTAACCATGAGACTTCCTGCCCCGAGTGAACTCCTCATAGATGGCGCCGAAGGAGCAGATGAGGTGAGTAGAGGTTATCTGCAGTGCTGCACTGTTCTTTTAAGTTTTCCAGTCTGCAGATTTGCCTTCAACAGATTATTTCATTTCTTGAGTTATAGTTTGTGAATAAGTTGCTAGTTGTTATTTCTGTAAACTGGGTATTTTTGGAACAGGTGTGTTTCATTCTAGTTATTCTAGTATGTTCATGTAAATGGTAAATCTCGGATATGTGTTTTTGCCATCATATTGTATTTATGTGTCTGTTTTGCCTTCTAGTAGCTGTAATGTAAGATTACAAATGCATGTATTTCGCTTTTTTTATAAACCTTTTCTGATTTCAGAGTGACCTGGAGAATTTCCTCATGGAGTAAACCAGTGATCTCTCAGGTATTTCTTCTGCGTTATAACTCAAGGATATCGTGTTCGGTGATGACACTTTATATACTACTTTTCATGTATCGGGCGTTACTAAACCGTCACACTAGTCACGCTAATTGGACTCCAAAGACTCTAAGGCTAGTTTTAAAGTTTCTCCTGATTTTGTAAATAAGGTTTAATTCAGCATATTTGAGAGTATTCCTAATCATTCTGTAAAACTACATCTTTTCTTATTGAAAATAATGCAACAGTGATATACATGCATTTATAATATTTTGCAATTGTTAATTTTTTCCAATCTTGTCGTTAATGTTTATTGTACTTACATGTTCATTTCTTATATTGTTATCAGTGACATTCTCTTTTTGTAAATACTCTTATATAAATCTTTCATGTTAAGAAATATATACTTTTGTCTTTACTTTTTATGTTGAAATTAAGCTGCCACTTGGACAATGTTTAGTTCACAGTTGCTATGGTGATGCAGCTTTGGTTAAAGATGTCAGCTTTGCTTTGTTCAACTTTTTAATTACGATCAAAACATGTAAAACATGGCTTTAATTTTTCCAACAAGCAAAAAGCTAGTTTTATGTAAGAGTATTGATCTCTGATTTCTGTTTAATTCTTTAGAAAAGTTCTGTTTGTCTGTGCTAAGTCAGCACCATAAATAATAGAAATTAGGCATCAGCAAGACTCAAGCTGTAATTGTAAAGAGCTTTTCTTCAGTATGCTAAATTCTGAAATATAAAATTAATGTGCTTCTGCGCTCTCATCTTGCTCTCACTACTTTCAAACTAAACTCTTTTTATCAGCTCATAGTAAGACATCTTTTCAATCCTTGCATTATCTTACGCAATTCTCAAAACAAATCTTATAAAAAGTATCAAGGTGTGCATATTTCCGTTACTTGGTTGAAGCCTGTAGTCCAATTTCACAAAGAAATAGTGTAAACAAATGATAACACTGTACCGCTTTCTTCAGATTCACCATTCGAACTGATTACTTATAGTGGTGGATAAATATACGGTATTGTAGGGGTTGCTCAAAAATTGCATGCAAAATTCATACAGAAAAGAGTAAGTTTTTTGTGAAGTGTAACGTTAAATTTCAGATTTCTTATAAATTGTTGAAATAATTCTGTTCATGTCTTACTTGCATATGTTCTATTCCATTATATTTCAAGAGAAATATATCCACTCCTGTGTAGACATATCTTTACCTTGGAGTCTCGCTAGTTATCATTCACTTCTAGCTACAGATACCTGTTGATATATAGCAGGTGCTTTTTGCAGCTCTATAGATATTACTTTATTGGTATTGAAATAACAGACTGCCCGGGATGGTAACTGATATTTTTGCCAGCCGAGGTGCTTGGCTCTTTCTTCTCTTCTTTTTAATTATTTTGCCCAGTTCACGATCAGGTAGGACCCAACTATTAAGTTTATGTATGATTTCATAAATTTAGAGAATATCTTACATAATGTATTAAGCTAACATTGACACAGATTTTGTTACAAACTATTATAAGGATTGTATTTTGGGTTGTATTTCAAAATTTTAATTTTAAATTTTGTAAAAATTATATTATGTTTATCACTGTAATCACAATACTTTAATTTCAGATTCCGCTAATTGTGCTTCATAGAGTGCATAATCTAATGATTGTTTTTATATTTGTCTCTGTTAGCGCAGTTTGACTGCCAGTTCTAATATATTACTCTGTGTCTTGACATGCTTCACAGCTGATTGTGGTGGTGTTGAGTGCTCTAATGGCATCTGCGGTTTTGATTCCACAACATTTCAATTGAAATGTGAATGCAAACCTGGGTTCAAGTTGACTGGAAATAGCTGCAAAGGTCAGTTTATCTCATTATTCTTGAAGTAACATATTCCATGACAGGTAATGTCTTGAAAATATTTTATGAAAAAATCTTTTTATCCTTATATGATCACTTGCTATGATCAATTTTATGTTAATACAAATGTAGATATTAATAATTTAGAATTGCTGAAACTAGCATTTCAAATGAACTATAAATGGCTGATTTATGTTTCTGGTTTTAGCATTACTTCTGTTGCTTCAATTCTGTTTATTAGTGCATATCTTCTCTATTTATATACAACTGAGACTTTGGTAGGAGTTAGTGCATATAACATAATTAATGAATTCTATAAACGCACTATACTGTATTAGGTCTACAAAAATACTTTCACATAAACACAATTTTTTTGCTACTGGAAATTTTGACACTTACACATGGCACTTTTCACTCTAACAAATCAATATACTTGCTACTTGTAATGTTGTGCTCACTGGAGAGTTAAGTTCCAGTGTCTATGGAACAAATTGCTGAATTCAATTTGCGCCTTGGAAGGGGAGAGCTTGTTTGAAACGTCAGCTGGGAAGCTATTTAATGGCAAATCTAAATTGTTGAACTTGAAACTAAAACTTTTGACTATTGAAATTGAACCAATCTAGCAATTAAGTTTTCTACTGACTGTCAACCAGTCATGGCTTGTGCATTACCCCAAACAGCATTGTCATTATTGGTGTTCTGTTATAAAGTATGTATTATTTTTCCTCTCATTTTTGATTAAATATAACAAAACAAACTATGTTCAAAATTCACACTTGCAAATGTAGCTGTCATTATTCAACAATTACTTAAACAAGATATGTGCTTCTATCAATTACTCAACATACTTACTAGCTGATTGTGAGTTTCTTACATACTAACGGTTACTATTTGCCAAAATCATGTTATCAGCTCCACAGTTTTTCTTCTCTATACAGTTAGTGACCCGTGTTCTCTGAAGCCAAATCCATGTAGTAATCATACAAAAGCCAGATGTAGAAGTCCTAGAGATGGGGAATATGAATGTCTGTGTCCTTCACCTTATTACAGGGAAGATCCTGTTGAGATTTGTGTTGGTATGTATAGTATACAGGGTGATTGAGAAATAATACATACTATATAGTCTGTAATAATGCTAGCTGCTAGAGATACACAATATTGTATTATAATACAGTATATACTGTCTGTTACAGATATAGATGAATGTGAAGAGCAAACATATGTGTGTCATGAGAAAGCTTTTTGTACCAATGAGAAGAACCAGACAGATAGAGGTTATAGCTGTACATGTCTAGATGGGTACACTGGAGATGGTCTTTCACGTTGTTCAGGTAATGTTGATTTATGCCACAGAGTCCTAACACTACATCTAATGTGTAATATTTTGAGTTATGTAAAATAAAGTTTAAATAAAGATTATAGCCACTATCCCTGATGGGTTAAAGACTCCTCTCTGTTGTGACACAGGAGCAATTCTGACTGAATGTTCTTTCTAACTTCACTTTGCTAAGCTTCCTTAACTGGGATTCAGACTACTGACTTTGTGTCTATTAAGTCAGTACTCTAACCACTAGACCACAGCTGCTCCATTTAATCATATTCTTACTTATAACATTTTTACTATGCCATTTTTATCTAAGTTCGATACAAACCTGTTCCATGCCAAACACTTTCATCATAAATAATTTTATTATACGTTTTATTTTACTCATTTATCAATTACGTCTATTTTCATTTTTTTTATAAAAGCAATAATAACTGAAGTTTGATAATTTCAAGGCAACTCTATAGTTTTAACCTATGATGCTATTTAATGTTTTAGTTTTGTTTTATACCAACAAACGATTCACATTGGTTCATTGAATCTTTAGTGTTGGTGGTACTGTCAACGAAAAGTTCTAACTCCCCACCCAGTTTCTTTTTGAATTTGTATGGATTATACAAGGAAATAGATTGGTATAAGTATGACACCACTTGTTATAGTGTAAAATCATACACACTAGACTCTATATTATATGCTGACTGATAAGTGTAGAATAGCCTGGTAGTTAAGTGACACTGCACAAATACATAGAGCTGGTTTATCTTGTGACTTAATCATACAATGTAAATATAGATAACCATGAAATCAGAACTTATTCAATAGTTTTACCAATAGCTATAGTACTGAAAACCAGTTAGATATATGCACCTTACTATCAAGAGACTGGTTTTGTCCTTCATTGTCAAATTTTTCATTCTCCACCCTTGCAAAGCTGGCGCCCTAGAGTTCTGCAAGCACATGTTGATGTTTGTCAGTGTTGTTGATTTCTGAATCTTTCAGTGGTTTTATCTATTTTAATTCAACTATGAAGGGGTTTGAGCGTGGTTTACAGGTTTGAGTGTGGTCTGGGGGTTAGAGCGTTTGTCTAGTAAGCACTAATTCATGGGTTCGAACCCCAGTACAGGCCATTGGTGATGTTAGGAAGAGCATCCATTTATAATTGCTCCTGTGCCACATGCGCATAAGTCCTCAGCCCCCTTAAATAAAATCTTCCATCAGGGGTTTGCAACAGGGATGGTGACTATAAAATTGCGTGAGTTCAAACTTACCCATAAAGTGTTCAGATGATTATCTACTTTTCAGTCCAGACTGATTTAGATGATGGGTGTTGTTTTTCCTACCAACATAAGTACTGTCTGCTACAGAAACTTGTAACCTTTCTTGATTATTTAATAATTCCAATTCTGTGTTCTCCCTACCACGTCTTGAATAACCGTAATGGCCCAATGATGTCTCATCTGTGTTATAAGTCTATATTCTGCGAATATTTGTTATTAAGAGTATTTGATTTTAATAGCTATCGGGGTAGTCTGTGTTCATGCTCTATATAACTAAGTGGATATTTCAACTTATTGATTAGTAGTTGTTTTTGTTAGTTTGACACCTTGTGAACTTCAGGTCAGCATGTCAGCGTGATTACTGTTTATTCTGTTACCTCACAGGAGTCTACTTCACCAGATTTCCTGGCAACTCTGATTCTCCAGCTCAGCATAATTTCTATACGTTCTAAAACCCTTTTTTGCCACAGAATAAGATAAAAGTTGTATATTTTAGTTTTCATTCAGCAGCATGTGTTTATGTAACACCCGTAACATCTGATTGCGTTGAAGTTCTTGAAATAAATTTAGTTAATGGTGAACTATTTAATTTCTATGCAATGTAGAAGGGTAAAATAAAACGCCTTGAAATGATTTTCAATTCATCTTATGTGAAGACACGAGCAGGACCTCTAGGCTTATGTACACAATATTTACCTGTCAACTTACTCATGCATATATAATACCTTTTCCTTTAGAGTACTGCGATGTGTATATTCTAGATATAAATGAATGTCAAACTGGAAATTATACCTGTCACCCTCAGGCTACCTGTAAGAATACTGACGGGGCATATACCTGTTTATGTAACAAAGGATACAGTGGAGATGGGAAACTTACCTGTTCAGGTAATTGCATTCAGTTTTTCTTGTATTTATATGACTATATGGAGCTATAATATGCCACCTGGTCATTTATTCCATGTATGTTGTTATGAGATATTTAGTGATGCAGTGGGTCATGTGTGAGACAAAGTTAAACTTGTCCTCCCCCCTGTGTAGTCTTGCTTTAGTTTTATTTATGTGCTGCCATAGTTATGTAACTTGTGTCACATGACGCCCACTTTGCTGCTTAACACCTAATTTTGTTTTACATTTACTGCTGATTGTTATTTACTTTTCTGGATTGAATATATTATGCATAACTTACTCTCTCTGTGTTTTTGTTACTGGCTGAAAATAATCTAACTTTTGCTGTTTTTATTCTGTCTTTTAGATATAAATGAATGTCTGCTAGGAGAGGATAACTGCCATGCGAATGCAGTCTGTAATAATACTATTGGTAGTTTTGACTGTACATGTAAGGAAGGTTATAGTGGCGATGGTGTAACACAGTGCAAAGGTGACAGTCAAATAATCCTATAATTTACGGTTATTATCGTACACTTGTACAATCACATGACAATAATATTTCACTGTTTTTTTACAGTTTGTTCATTTTATATGTCAAGATGATAAGTCAGGTTGTAGTGCAACATGCAGTAGAAAGTCTAAACTATGCTAATAGAACTCTTCTTGTAGAGAATTGTTTGGTGTATAGTTCATAGAAAATCATGTTTAAAGTAGCCAATTATTGTTCAGTAAATTTATTTGGGGAGACATTAGAGTCAATACAAATGTCTCCGTCAGAATTAATTCACAACTTACACTATTTTGTAATACAGCACCGTAGTGTGTAATACATCTGAAAATTTAAACATCTGTTATTAATACATGGTTAATTTTAGAGGGAATACCATGTCCAGACAACTCCCTTATTTGCTCCAAGTTTGGAAAATGTGATGTAAAATTTGATAATGGACTTCAGTCTAAGTGCTCATGTAGATCTGGTTTTACTGGAAACGGTACATTCTGTAAAGGTGAGATCTGCTTTTCACTTGTTTAGGCATATTTATCTCCAGACTGCATCTTTATTGATTCAGTGGTTTTAAGTATGATTTGTAATTAAAAAGTATGTCTGAAATATATTGTGACTAATTTAAAATTGATTTGAAATCCTGAAAAGTAAGTCTCTGGCAGTCTGTGGAAAGTCAAATTAAGTGGTTCTAAGTTTCTTTTTATATTAAAATTATTCTACCATGAAAGCACCAAGAGGTATCTGTATAGCTAATATCTTTCAATGTCAACATTATGTAATAAAATTACTGCATGGTTTCTGTCTCAAGTGATCTGTTTTGCCTCTGATTGAAAAGTGTAAGGTTATTGAGATGCATTTACTGTAGCAATAATGTTGTAATGAATAACAGTTTATGCCTTTTTTCAAAAAATTCAGATATATTTCCGCCCCTAAAAGCATTCTAGTGATCTACTCCTTAGTAGCTACAAAAAATACTGTGGGGTAAATAACTAGTAATTATGGAAGTTAGAATGATTGAGCTTATATTGCTGTGTATTAAGAACTTGTTATATAATATGAAGTAAAACACTTGTTTCTATGGTTACCAATCATCTACTTTTAGCTTAGAATTTCTCTTTTAAGACTTGCATATAATTAGAACCAAAACGCAGTGTAATGCTAATTTAATGTAAATGTAAATTTCAACATTTAATTTGTAGTGTATGTTTTATCATATGTATTTGCTAATTAAAAGGAACATAATCTTATGAAATCTAAGTAGAAACAAACTTTGTGGTATCTGAAAAATCTAGTTCAAGTACTAAATTATACGGAAGTCATTGTGATGATTAAAATAATACTATCTGTTATGTAAGTTCCCTCTTTTCTTCTCTAATCTCAAGGTTGTTTCTAAGCTTTGTATGTAACTTGACTACTGTACTATTGTGTTGCACACTGGACAGCATATTGAAATTCTTTTTTAAAAACTTGCATTTCTAGACATGCAAATAATTAAAAAGACAAGGATTAGGCCCATAATTATGTAAGTTTCAACCGTTAATTTCCAAGTTATCACTAGTTGAAATATAAAAATGGAGATTGTAATTTTTATTTAGAAAATTAGGTTGGATAATTGCATTGATACAGAACTGTAACTATATCATGTAGCTTTGTCTTCCTTTTTACACCAATGCATATTTTTTATTTCAGTTTGGCTAAACATTTGTTTTTGGCTTCACAATTAATGCTTTTCATGTTTGTAAGTGAATTAGTTGTTTGCGTTTATAGGAAATAAATTAACAAATAAGAAATATCTCATGAATAATATATAACAATCAATAGATGTCCTATTTACAGACCATAACAATGTGTGTGTTTACTGCTTTCTTGGATGTGAAAAACCTATATAAAAATATACATGCACAAAAAAAATAGGCGATTGATGATGGGGTAAAATTACCATATGCTATACAAATGTTCACTTAGTCTTACACTCATTGGTTGAGAAATATTTGGCTTACTCTTAATTAGTTATAATGACAGGCTGTATTGATCTTACTGAGATAGTTTATGGTTGAAGTAGTTGCAATTACAATATAAAAGTTTGAGATTTCTGTGTTTGGTTATATTCACAAACTCCTATTTTGTGGGAATCAAATTAAAATATTTGTTCTTATAGTTAAAACATGAAAGATTTTTCCCATTCCATCTTTCCCCATGCTTTATATTATTAAACAGACAGGTATGACTGAAATATGTTTATCAAAAAATAAGTCCCATCATATGGATAAGAAATGTATATTGTGGAAAGATGAATGACAGAAGTTTTTCGCTTCTGACATTGCAGTTAACCAAACATTTTGTTAATGTTCAATAGTTTTAGTTATACAAAATTACATGATAAAAAATATCTGTAATCAAATACTGTGTGTGAAAGTTGTTTAAAAACTAATTAATGCACTAAACTGAAAAGCTAACCTTTTAAACTCACTTGTCCTTCATACTGTACTCATATACTATAAGAACTGTAGACATCAATGAATGTGACACAGTTTCCTGTCATGAGAAGGCTCAGTGTATAAACACAGATGGATTTTATGAGTGTCACCTCGCACGAGTCTAATTAGCTAGAATTATTAGCAGCCCCGATATTTTTGTCTAGGATGATTTTTATACACTTTAAGCGCTTATTTTTACAACAAAATGAGATAAAATGTATCATACAGTATAACATGTGTTTATGTAACACCTTGAACATCTGATTATATATAGAATTCTTTGCTGGTGCATATATTTAGTAATTATAGTAAACTAAATAATGTATATGTAATGGCTATAAAAGTGTGAAATAAAAGGCCTTAAAAGTCATCTTCCAATTCATTTGATTTGAAGACAAGAGCAGGACCTTGTGTACACTGTATTTATCTGTCAACTTACTCATGCATATAGAGTACCCTTTCCTACAGAGTACTGCAATGTGTATATTCTAGATATAAATGAATGTCAAACTGGAGATTATACCTGTCACTCTCTGGCTACCTGTAACAATACTGACGGGGCATATACATGTTTATGTAACAAAGGATACACTGGAGATGGAAAACTCACCTGTTCAGGTAATTGTATTCAGTTTTTCTTGTAATTATATGACTATATGGAGCTATAATATGCCACCTGGTCCTTTACTCCATATATGTTGTTATGAGATATGTAGTAGTGCAGTGGGTCATGTGTGAGACAAAGCTAAACTTATCTCCCCCCCCCCCCCCTGTGTAATCTTGCTTTAGTTTTATTTATGTGCTGCCATAGTTATGTAACTTGTGTCACATGATGCCAACTTTGCTGCTGAAATACCTGATTTCGTCTTACATTTACTGCTGACAGTTATTTATTTTTTAGATGAAGTACGTTGTGCATAACTTACTCTCTATAAGCTGTTGTTATTCTGTATTTTTAGATAAAGATGAATGTCTGCTAGGAGAGGATAACTGCCATGTGAATGCAGTCTGTAGTAATACTATTGGTAGTTTCAACTGTACATGTAAGGAAGGTTATAGTGGCGATGGTGTAACACAGTGTGAAGGTGACAGTCAAATAATCCTATAATTTACAGTTATTATTATAAATTTGTACAATTATATAACAATGTTGTACTTTACTCTGTTTTCTCCAGTTTGGTAAATATTCTGCAAACTTTACATGTCACGACGGTTGGTCAGGTTATAGCATAATATATGCTGTAGAAATTATCAACTATGCTAATTGCTAATAGAACTCTTTTTGTAGAGAATTGTTAGGTGTAAAGTTCAAAGAAAATCATGTTTAAAGTAGCCAATTATTGTTCAGTAAATTTATTCACAAAGTCATCATTTAATTTCACATACTTTTTAAATCAATAGTTACCACAATCAACTATATTCAGGGTTGTCCAAAAGAACTCTCTAAACTGTAAATAAAAGTTTCGCTGAGAATGATAGCAGTGAAGCCCTTTATAAATAATATATATTACATATTAAGATACTATCACGCTACAAATGTTTCTTAGCTACATATAATACATGTATGTTGGCTTCACAATTAACTTCGTTTGTAAGTGAATTAGTTGTTTGCGTTTACAGGAATTAAATTAACAAATAAGAAATATCTCGTGAATATATAACAATCAATAGATGTCCTATTTACAGACCATAACAATGTGTGTGTTTACTGCTTTCTTGGATGTGAAAAACCTATATAAAAATACACGTGCACAAAAATAAATAGGTGATTGATAATGGGGTAAAATTATCATATGCTATACAAATGTTCACTTAGTCTTACACTCATTGGTTGGGATATATTTGGCCTACTCTATTAGTTATAATGACAGGCTGTATTGATTGTATGGAGGTAGTTTATTGTTAAAGTAGATACAATTACAATATAAAAGTTTGAGATTGCTGTGTTTGGTTATATTCACAAACTCTCATTTTGTGGGAATCAAATTAAAATATTTGTTCTTATAGTTAAAACTTGAAAGATTTTTCCCATTCCATCTTTCCCCATGCTTTATATTATTAAACAGACAGGTATGACTGAAATATGTTAACCAAAAAATAAGTCCCATCATATCGATGAGAAATGTATATTGTGGAAAGATAAATGACAGAAGTTTTTTGCTTCTGACATTGCAGTTAACCAAATATTTTGTTAATATTCAATATTTTAGTTGTACAAAAATTACATGATAACAAAGTATCTGTAATCAAATAGTGTGTGTGAAAGTTGTTTAAAAACTAATTAATGCACTAAACTGAAAAGCTAACCTTTTAAACTCACCTGTCCTTCATACTGTACTCGTATGCTATAAGAACTGTAGACATCAATGAATGTGACACAGTTTCCTGTCATGAGAAGGCTCAGTGTATAAACACAGATGGATTTTATGAGTGTCACCTCGCACGAGTCTAATTAGCTAGAAGTATTAGCAGCCCCGATATTTTTGTCTAGGATGATTTTAAACACTTTAAGCGCTTATTTTTACAACAAATTGAGATAAAATGTATCATACAGTATAACATGTGTTTATGTAACACCTTGAACATCTGATTATATATAGAATTCTTTACTGGTGCATATATTTAGCAATTATAGTAAACTAAATAATTTATATGTAATATAAAAGTGTGAAATAAAAGGCCTTAAAAGTCATCTTCCAATTCATCTTATGTGAAAACACGAGCAGGACATCTAGGCTTATGTACACAATATATATCTGTCAACTTACCCATGCATATAGAGTACCTTTTCCTACAGAGTACTGCAATGTGTATATTCTAGATATAAATGAATGTCAAACTGGAGATTATACCTGTCACCCTCTGGCTACCTGTAACAATACTGACGGGGCATATACCTGTTTATGTAACAAAGGATACACTGGAGATGGGAAACTCACCTGTTCAGGTAATTGTATTTAGTTATTCTTGTAATTATATGGCTATATGGAGTTAAAGTATGCAACCTGGTCCTTTACTCCATATATGTTGTTATGAGATATGTAGTGATGCAAACACAGACGGATCTTATGAGTGTCAGTGTGAATCAGGTTACTCTAATGATGGTAAAACATCCTGTGATGGTAAGTTCAGTTGTTAGAGATATTTGTACTCTCATTAATACTAATAGATTACATCCACCTGTCAGTATATCTAATCTACTTCGCACTGCTATTGTGTTTAACTTGTGTTATCTGATGTGTTATACTATCTGTTCCATACCACCTGTAGAAAAAATATGTACCTGCTTACACATTAACTGGGCTTTTATTTAGAAATGTAAATGTATGTCAAGTATAGAGTTGTATTTATGATATTTATTATAAGAGCTCATGCAGCCAACATGGTAAAAATGTCAGTTTAATTTTTGTCCCTTGTTTCTCTTTATGCAGATATAGATGAATGCAAAGCCAATATTTCTAACTGTCATGCAAATGCTGTATGTAATAACACAGTAGGAAATTACACATGTGAGTGTGCATCTGGTTACTATGGAGATGGTATCACTTCCTGTGTGGGTAAGACAACTGCTATCTCTCAGTAACATTACATGGTAATTTAGACATTAATATGTTTACTATATACTGTAGGCTATCATGTAGTAACAGTCCAGGGATGTAGTGGTAAAAATATTCTAGGCCATACTCTGAGGCCGGGGGTCATGTTGAATTCTACTAAAATTTGAATATTTCATTTGTTGTTTATAACACGAGGTTATGCAATTTTAAAGTTATATCACTCAGCATAACGTACTGCTGTCATCTTGCTATCAGCACAATATATAACCAGCTTGTTGATTAATTTTTTAGTTTAAAAATAAAAAGAAATCCCTAAATGTCAATAGCAAATAATTTGATAATTTTTCTTCGGTTGCTTTTATGATACAAAACAACTTTTTGAAAGCTCAAAGTTTTAGCTATACACTAAGTAAATACACTTTTATAGATTTCTCCCCTAAATTTTGATTATAGATCGTATTAATTTATGTAGAAAATAGAACAAAAATATTATTAAATAATTATTTACAACTTTGTATAATTGCATTTGGTAATGAAACCATTTGTTTAAATAAATTGTAAAATACTAAAACAACACTGCCCTAAACCTACAGGAAAGTAAACAATCGTAATAATTATTTCTTCAGCCGTGCCCTTTCCAGTATCACTAACAACTATTGCCATTTTCCAACCTAATGCACATCTATCTACTAAAGCTGAGTTGCTTTCTAAATAAATTATTATTATTTGCTTGTCAATAAAACTTATTTAATACAACTATCTGACATAATATTCATCTCAACTTACGAGTCTACAGAGCTCTCTGCTGTGCCAATCTTCTTGATCAAGTAAAAAATGAAAAAGGGTAATAAAAATACGCATATAGTTTGCAATAAAGGAACACTGAAATAATAAATATCACTCAATAATACCTCCATTTTGTCTAATTTGCATATTCTATTAAATATAGCCAGGGATGTAGTGGCAAAAATATTCTAGGCCATACTCTCAGGCCGGGGGTCCAGGGGGCCGCCCAGGCCCTCGGCGGGGTCCGGGGCAGCGCCCTGGCCGCCGAAGCTCTCAGAGCTCTTCTGATGCAAATTTATGCATTTTAAAGCCATTGTAAATTCTAATTCTTCTGAAAAAATTTGTGTTGAAATGTGCACCTCGCTATTATTTTCATACCATACCAGCTACATGACGTCTGGGCATTGCTGCAAACTATATAAATATTCATTATTGTCCCATACCTGTTGACTGTAATTTTAAATGTAGTCTTACTCAACTGCAGTTAAGTTTGTTCTGACATGCACTAAGTCCAAACTGTACAGAAAAATTGCTGAAGATTTCAAAAAGATGGAAGGATAGAGGCAGGTAACAAGTGCTCTCCAAATGCAACCTGATTATTTTATTAATAACTAATAGACTAACGTGCACAGAAAAAAAATAAGAGATCAGAAGAGAGGCGGATTGCAAATCAGAAAATGTGTGTTGGTTATTTATAAAGAGCAATTTGAATTGATAACTCTTGGCAAGCAGAAATTGGTTGAAAACTTATTTGGAGTTTATTAGAGTATTAGTCTAATGACTCTAATCCATAAAGAGATACCACCCCACCTCCTTACACACAATAAAGCACACCCAAGAAGAGTATGCTAACTTGGTTTTAAAATAAAACCCCTGAGCTTCCACTGGACACATCAAGGAAATATAACCCAAAAGAACAAATTTGACAAGTTTAATGTATTAACCTAGAAGATGATTAAATATAAAGCCAGATGTTAGTTAGTACAACCAAACATAAATGATTATTCATGGTGGTGTACAGTTTGCAAAACCTCATTGCATTGATAATTAACATGCAATAACGCTAGGTTTTTGACAAAAATGTGGACATAGTACCTGTAGACCTCAGTGATAAATTTTCATCAACCTCTCTTACACAACTGGTACTGTTTCCTGAGGACACTTTGATTTTATTTCTGGATTTCATATTGGTTTTTTCTAAATGCCATGGCTTATTGACAAAATACAAGTCCACACAAGATAGATAAGGGCAACCTTCTAGCTGTCACAACCTTGCTGAGGCCACATCATTGGTATATTATAAGAATTCAGTCCAGCCAAATAAAACCTCACTTAATTGTGCTAGAATTAAAATTTAGAAGCCATGTTGTAGGTCTTCCTGTTCCTCAGAGCACCTGCTTTTTCGAGTTTTCAATATATTTTTTGCAAAGTTATAAGCAAAAAACTACCCATTTTTGGCCAATTTTATCTGAAAAGTTTATTTTTCAATCCCTGCCAAATATCTCAGCATGAAAGTATGGTATTGGAATAGAACAAACACTGTCGGAAACCTGAGAAATTTAGGCATAGCATTTTTTGATCCTTTCAATAGCCTTCATAGATTTTCTACAAATTAGTGATATATACACTGAAATGAAATATTTTTCCTTAGCAATCACCAATGCACAGCACAATACTGAATGAAAAGATGCCTGCCTAAATGTAAAGTGTTTTTAATAAATTTTTGCATAAACTGAGCTTTGCTTTTCTTGGTAATATTTTTTTTAAAGAAGTTTTAGCCATAACATGAAACTATGTAAAGCATTTACGGTCCTTTGAACATAATGTAGCACAAACTCTTCAAAGTGTAATTAAGTGCACATGCTATCACACATCATTTTGATACTACAAATTTAATCTGTCTATTTAATATATATTTATAGTTTTGTGAGAATGCTTTTTGTGAAAATGATGGATGTTGAGGTTATAGTCTAGCTATTCTCATAGCATAAGTGTGTAAGTGTAATGAAAATGCTAACATAGCTAATCTGCTGTCTCATTCAGTGCACTAGCAGAGTAGCAGTGCTCTAACACTGTGTTAACAGCACATTCTGACCAAAGAGTTGAAAGGTCAACAGCTATAAAATTTTTCTGGAACTGCTAACCTGTGTGCTTAGGCCAAAATATTAATCTCAGAAAAAATGAAACTCGTACTAGCAATAGTCTTCACACAAACCTTAAATTTCTACTGATTTTATGTGCTTGTTCCATATATCATGGAGACTACACCACGCCCGTCTGGGAGGAGACAACTTCAAAATACAAATGTCCCCAGAGGGCTTGTGAAAAGCCTCTATTGAGGCAGCTGCTTATTATTCATTGTGTAATCTCAGGCTAAACAATCACAAGTAGGCAACACGCATGCCACCCACATAGCATTAACATAACAAGAACTTAAATTAGATTGTGAGCGAAATTGATGATGTTCTCAGTGAGGATGCCACAACTATCCTGTGCACTAATCATCTTTCAAAAATATTATGCCCATACGGGCGTATGGCCTAGAACAGTCTATTTTCTCCTAGGCCATACGGCGTATGGATACCACTACATCCTTGAGTAACACATCTCAATACTTTATAAAATAGCTTTAATAGTTATGTGCGTAATTATTTATCTTTATGTGTTAACAGTTCATCAGCTCAGTTTCAGTTTTACCATTCATAGCAGATATATGTGTGCAAATGAAGCATAATTAGAATATGGTGCGGTTTCCAGATGTTATGCTCAGGCAGCTTTTTATATTTTACTTATTATATGAAAAAAACCCTTTAATTTATATTTTATGTACACTCAGATATAGACCAATGTTCATCATCACCATGTAAAGGACACCCAAATGCACCTTGTCTTAATGATGGAAAAGGGGGATACAATTGCTCATGTCCCTCAGGATTCAAAGGAGATGGATATAACTTATGTTATGGTGAGTATGCATATCTTCTTTCTGCTGTTTGTAGTTACTTATGAGAAGGAATTAGCAAACTCTACAGCATTGCAAAATAATTTAATATTTTACCAAGCTTACAGCTCATATTTCTAGCTAGCATATCTGAGTTCATTAAAGTTTCGTGACTTGACCAAACTCTGTGTAAGAGATATCAACTTCTAACAGTTTTCGCTTTTGTAAACATGTCTGCAGCAAAAATTTATACATGCTGCAGTTTTATTTTAATAAAACCCCAAGACAACACCAGGAGTTTTTATATGCTACTTCCTGAGATAATTAAATCAACACTCCCTGTTGAGTTCACAATTTTTGCTTAAAAAACCATCTAATTATGAAATATGTGTGTCTACTGTCTATAATATGAACTTTCACACATCTTTGCCCTGAAACAAGTTTTTCAAAGCAATATTTATTCCTTTGAAATTAGATTGTGGTGTTTTCAATATTTATTTATGCAACTACATTTTTTAATTACACTCAATAAGCATATCTGAAGATACTACAGTATAGTTTATTATAGTATTATTTGACTTTGCTGACGTAACTTACAATTATAACCTACTGTTTTACTAGTCCTGTTTCCTGTCTATGCACTAAGACTAACTATAAGTAAATACACTGCTGACTATGACCCCTGTGTTTATAACTGTCTGCTTGACCTGTGACACTCATCTTGCCATATAACAAGCACAGCTGAGTAGTTACAGCTTCACACTTACCGTTGAACTCTGTCTTTATTCTGTTTTTGTGTCAATAAAGAATACTCAAGCAAGCATATTAATACAACTAGTTTCTGTTGTATGCATTTATATTATTTATATGCATTTTTGTGTGAGCTGTGCACTGATAATTGAAATCATTGCATTAAAAGCTTTTTATAAAAATTTGCTTTCTCCAACTGCCAACCTTTATTTTTACAATTTTTTTGCAGCTCTGTTATAAATAATGTATACAACTACTAGATTAATAAATCTTACAAAGACAATACAATGTGTTACATTGCATATTAGTATGCAAACTGTGCTGCCTTAGAAGCAACTCTATATATAGAAAACTGATTAATCTTAGCAACTTAAATATATTAACTTTGCTGAACATTATAACATAGAATGCAGCTACCTAGATCTCTCAGTGAACTATGCGTCTCCTGAAGAATTATTATTATTAGTTATTTGCTCACATTATTTGAAACTGGTAGACTATAAACTTTCCAGATTATCATTTGATTAACAAAGTATGTACCATGATAATAAATATCTCAGTTATACAAACTGACGCATGATTTAATTATTTTTCGCTAGTTTTATAATATTTTAGTAATTTTAATTCTTGCGTTAAGCAATTAATATTCTAAGTAATTTGTGTAGTGAATGTTGTTATACTACAACAGCTGTGTTAAAGCTCACAGTGAAAGTGCCATTGCTGTTTTAAAACAAAAAAGGATTTTCTTACATGAGTACTTGGCTTATTTTTTGTGCCATGTTTAGTGAAAGTTTTAACAACTTTTCAGTAGTCAGTAGCTTGCTTGTCTTTCTATTTACTTGTTTAACTGGATGCTAATATCTCTTGTAGACGGCGAACCGTGTCCAGACCTGACACAAATATGTTCTAAAAATGGCAGATGTGTTAGAGAGTTTGTCAACTTTAAGCTTGAGTATTCCTGTGTGTGTAACTCAGGTTATGTTGGTAATGGGACCACTTGTGTAGGTATGTGAACTGAGAGGAGGGACTCTGAATATTTCCCTTTGGAATATTCTAGAATAGCATTGTATGAATTGTATTCTATAAGGAAGTCTATGTGTGCTTTAAAAGCTGTAGAATCCTTTCCTTTCTATTAAATAATAACAGGTTCCAACGTTTATGAAGATTTTTCCTACCTGTTTTGTACTTCACATGACAGTCATCATCAAACCCAGACAGTTTTACTACGAATTGTATATTCAACTTATATAATAATTTTCTTACATAATTATGTAGCTTGATTTTTATTGTAGAAAAAAGTAGTGTTTAGCCATGCTCCTAATCTTTGCTTACACACTCTACACTATTTAACTAACTTTTAGATGCTAATCCATGTAAAAGTAACCCTTGTAAAGGAACTGAAAATAGTACTAAATGTATTAACAAGCTTGAGGGAGGATTTATCTGCACCTGTTCTGCAGGCTACACTGGAAATGGTTTAGACAAACCTTGTGCAGGTGAGCTGCAGCTTGTGAATATATTTTCTTTTGTAGTGTCAATATATCCGTGAATTAGTATTTATCAGTTATATTCAGAGTATAGTAACATATGAGTTGATATATGTTAGTTATATTCAGAGTATAGTAACAGATGAGTTGGTATATGTTAGTTATATTCAGAGTATAGTAACACATGAGTTGGTATATGCTAGTTATATTCAGAGTACATAGTAACAGATGAGTTGGTATATGTTAGTTATATTCAGAGCATAGTAACACATGAGTTGATATATGCTAGTTATATTCAGAGTATATAGTAACACATGAGTTGGTATATGTTAGTTATATTCAGAGTACATAGTAACAGGGGAGTTGATATATGTTGGTTATATTATGTTGAAGAACTTGGTAAGAAGTTAACCTAAAAACGCTAACTTTCTTAGTAATGACTTGTACTGTTTTCAAGACTGTTTAGTCAAAGCTGAGCCATCAATACGGTTCTTAGGCTTGTTAGTTATTGTTTTCGCTTTGCTTTTTAGTAACTGTGATGTTTTTAACATCTCGTAAAGGTTTAACTCACATGAGCACATCATTTGGCTATTCTCTGTTTTTGTTTTTAAAAAAAAATTTTATATCAACAAAATTAAAGATTAGTTTATGTGACGCATAATCAAAACCTACATTCAAAACATTAGTTTTTTTGCAGATTTTTTATACATAGTCTACACATAGCATGATAAGTAGTGTTCTGTATTATGTTATTCTATTACTAATACTCTGTTTTGTATTGTGTTTCAGATATCAGTGAATGTGATGCTGATAATAGTTGTCTTCCCACTGCAGACTGTCTCAATACTATAGGTTCATATGATTGTAAATGTAAAGAAGGTTACAAAGGAGATGGTCGTGCTCAGTGTAAAGGTTAGCTGCTGTTTAATAATGAGTATTGTTTCCACTTCTATAGTTTCTTTACTATATTACTAGGTGGTGGTGGCTTTTAGCCTTAGCTCCAGTTTTCTGCTGGAAGATTATTATGGCGTTTGCTGGTCATCCAAACTAAGTATGGTGTACTTATGTTTAAGCACCTCAACTAGTTTGACCTTGTGCATTCAAAACATGCTAGGCATAACTGGCGTTTGTATAGGCTTTGTTCATGTTTAGTTTACAACAATAGATAGCAATAATTATATTATTTATTATCTGCCCAAGCCACTGACAACTATCATTGAACCTGTTTTACCTGCTCCACTTTGAAAAAATTTAATTTATTTTCAAACAACTTCTTGTCAGATAACAATTTTAGCTATCTTTTGATGTGGTATTAGATG
>OZ037766.1:23666266-23763766 GCA_964035545.1 Bugula neritina | reverse complement strand
ACGAAGTAGAGCTTTTGAGTCTAATAATGGATCTAGCGTTGTCAGACAACTAGATTTTTTTTTCGGAGTCTGAGATGCCTTGAGCACGGCGATCTCATTTAAAAAATATCGCTGCATGAATTAGTTGAAGGATAGTTTGTTTGGCATTTTGAAAATTGAACGGGCATTTTTGCTTAAGTGCTTTTGAATTGTGGCAGTTGCTCTGACTGCTCTGTTTTAGTCAGAGAACTTTTCCAAGCATCCATCTGATGCATTCTAATCAAGGTTATTAGAACACGTCTCTTGTAAAATAGTTTTGCCCTAGAGAACAAAGAGAGCTATTAGACACAGGGGTTTAAACACTAAAGCTACTGTGGATAAGACACTTTTCCTAGTGTCCGGTTTGATAATGGGCGATGCTTGAATGTGAATTGATCTTGCGCAGTATCCCAAAGGACACGAAGTGATCGTTCTTGAAGTAATGAATCGAAGGTGAGATCTAGGGTGGCAAGTGTGTTTGCACACTCACTCCTTGGTAACTGTGATATGACAGACTTAATGTTGAAGGCTATTTTGTGGAGTCACAATTGACTGGTTTGACAAATGGACTTAGTTTGCTTGGTGAAGGTGATGTGTGTCGTTTATCTGATGCGTTTTGTTGAGAGCTTTGTCTTTCTGGGTTTTACTGTTAATCTGGTTTTATGGTAGGTTGCTTGTTTGAATCATTAGATGTCGTTAGGTCTCTGGGGTATTTATGCATTTTGTGAAGAGAAGTTGGGTGCCTTTCTTTGCAGATATTGCAAACAGCAGGAGATCCACATTCCTTGGCAATGTGGTTACCATCTAAACAGGCATAGCAAAGGCGTTTGTCTGTTATGAACTCATGAACTTCTGAAAATGGCAGAAGGTTTAGCTTGCCGCAAACAGCAGTTTTGTGATTGTCCATTTTGCAGAATATACATGCATGAATGTGTGTTTCAGATTGCTGTGGAGCGACTTCAGTTTTCTGTGTAGCAAATGTCCTCTTTGGTATTATAGGTTTTTCTATAATGATGTCTTGGGTTTTTTTCTTTGCTTGTGTGTTTGATTCATGGAGAGCTTTTGACTATGAATTCCGAGCTATATCACAGTGGTGTGATAAAAATGTTATAAACGTTTTTAGAGGAGGAAATCTCCCAGTCTCTCTTTCCAATCTGGTAGACTCGTCAGCCCACCTTTCTCCGATTTGATGTGGAATTTTCACTATTAACTTTTTATTGGCTGCTTTCGTATTGAGATTGATGTCTGCATCGAGACCATCAATGGATTCCAGTAAATCAATAAAATCTTCTAAAGCTTCTGCATCTTTTTGGTTTATTTTTGACCAGTTTTGGAGTTTCTCTAAGTATGCCTCAGTTATTTTTTCTCCTTTCCCGTATCTGTCTTCTAATTTAGCCCAGGCTGCCTCATATGAGTGTTCTGTCTTTTGTCTGTAAAGACCTTGGATGGCTTTTTAAGCTCTGCCGTCTACAAACTGTCTTAATTTTAACCATTTTTGTTCGGCTGAGCTTTTTGAGAGGTTGAAAGCCTCATTGAAAGCCACCTTCCAATCCTGGTACTCCAGTGGATTGCCCGAAAACATGGGGGGTTCTGATGGACGTTGCCTAACTAGGTTGATAGCTTCAGCGTAATCGTCAGGTGTGAAGGCAGTTTGCTGTTGGTAGCTGGGGTTAGTAATAGGACTTTGATGAGCAAACTGGGGAACATTGCTTGAGAGCTCATTGGACTGTAAAAAAAGGTTTGTGGATGTTAGAGGCATTGTGAACTGTAAGAAAGGGTTTGTAGATGCTACAGGTGTGGTTGGAAGAATGCGAGGTTGCATGATATTTTTAGTCAGACGCTGAGGTGTGTGAATGATTGGTTGAGGTGGAATAGCTGGTATGATGGATGGCAACTGATTTAGAAGGGAAGAAGAGCTGTCCTTCTCTTCCTCTTCTTCAATGGCTTGGGCTATGACTTGCTCTTCAGCCTCCGCTGCGTGTATTTCAGCCTGAAGCTCTTGCTGCTTGATAGCGTTTGTAAGTTGACTGGCTTGCTGTCGTAACTCATGAACTATATTGGCAGATTCTAATTTTATTCTTAGTGCGGCTGCCTTAGCTTTGGATTGCACCTGCATTAATCTGAGCTGTGACTGTGAGCTAGCACAAGATGAGTGACAGGATGAAGCTGATTTTGAACTAACAAAGTGACTAGCAGATCCTAAGATCTCGAAGCGCTGATTTTCTTGTGCTGGCTCGAAGCCAGCAGCTTTTATTTTAGTTGAAAGTTTACTCATTCGATCTATGGCATCACCAATCAATGTTTCACAATCGGAATGCAATCTATCCATTTAATTTCGGACCCGAAGGTCTGGCTCATGGTCTCCTAGCATCTGGCGCCACTCATCATAGGTTCCCTCTAAGTTGTGTTTAACTTGAGATAGTCGGTTTTTATAACTTTCCAATGAGTCGTACGAAATATCCTGTTTTGATGCAAAGTGTGAAAATATAGATTTGTGTAACTTGGCACAGTTTTTGATTTCATTGTCTAGTTGTGCAGCTTTCTGATTGATTTTTGTTCTTGAAAATATATGGGGTTTTGAGGTGTTTGATTTAGACATCACTTATTTAGGTATGAGAGCGTTAGTTATTCTTTACAAAAAAATTTTGTGAAATATTTGCTCACAAATTTGCTACAGGGACAGGACAAAAGTGACAGGTGATGAGGGATGATTGAAGAAACCTATTATTTGATGAGCAGATTATGATGAATAATGTCAGCCAATATCAAAATATTTTATAATGTTCCAAATTAATCCACTAGCTTTGTGATTTCACTATTACAAGTACTAATGTTACAGTATTTCAAAAAATGAACACTAGTTCAGCCTAGTTATATTAAGCTTGACATAATCAAGATTATAAAAAGAAGTGTTGATGTGCTATTACTTAATTTAAGTGATTATAGTAGGTAAGAAACTCAAGTGTTGTAGATTTAAACCACAATGATACATTAGAACAACTTATCCGTTGACTTAGTTGTCTGTTGACCTCTGGCTCCGTCTGTGTAGTTCTGATGAGTGATGTTGTGCTAGCTGTCAAAATGACGTACTGGAGATGATAGTCGAAACTGAGTGCAGACAGGAACTGAATCTTGAACTTTACTGGTTTTATAGTTTGTTTTCTGGGTTGATTCCTTGAGCACTCCACTTCAAGGCAATGAGTTGCAGCTGGGTTTTGTGTCTTCTTGGTTATGGCAACAACTGTACAGAACTGGTCTTTTCGATAGTAGATAGAGTTTCACTGTAACGTCTACCCCAGTTTATTGATAACAGGTTGCACTGCTGGAGTTTTGCTGATGTTTATTTAACTAACTGGTAACCAACGTGAAACTACAATAATACGATTTAATAATAAAGACATTATTGAAAGAAAGATGAAACATACAAAAATTACAAAATTGTTGCAAAACAATGTTTAACATACCTCTATTACCCTTCCTGGGGAGAGTTAGAATTAAGTATATAAAATTGTGATGGTAAAGGTTTAACCAAATAAAGAATGACTAGTTAGAACTGCAACAGTCAGTAGAGAAATGAAGGCATAAAAAAACCTTAGCTATTATAACTTCTGGCTACAAGCTATAAAAAGCTGACAGCTATTCTGTTAGCAAAATCATTGCATTGTAATAATGAAAACAAAGCTATTTGTGGTTCAAAAAAAGCTGTGGCTGTGTGAGTAGCTAAGTGAGTAGCTAAGTGAATATAAGGGTGAATGGTGATGAATTGTCTTGTGCCGCTGTATGTAATAGTGTGTAATATAATAAAAATGATCAAAACGCTACATATGGTTTTGCAATAAAGAGAAATTGTGTATAAAATGTTTCGGTAGATGTAAATGAGTGTCTAAATGGAACACCCAACAACTGTCACGCTGACGCTAACTGTACAGACACTGTTGGTTCTTACACATGTGAATGTAATGATGGTTACACTGGAGATGGTTATACTTGCAAAAGTGAGTAGTGTTGTATTTTATAGTCAAGATGTGTTGTAATTCATATCATTATTTGATTTTTTTTAAATGTATTTTGATACTTTTTATCATAATAGTGAATTGTTTTACAATAATGTGAAGGTTTATATGTAATGTTTTTGTAGATGTAAATGAGTGTTTGAAGGGAACACCCAACAACTGTCACCTTAACGCTAATTGTACAGACACTGTTGGTTCTTACACATGTGAATGTAATGATGGTTACACTGGAGATGGTTATACTTGCAAAAGTGAGTAATTTTATATCTTATGGTCAAGATGTGTTGTAATTCATATCATTATTTGATTTATATGGTTTTGCAATAAAGTGAAGTTGTGTACAAAATGTTTCGGTAGATATAAATGAGTGTCTAAATGGAACACCCAACAGCTGTCACCTTAACGCTAATTGTACAGACACTGTTGGTTCTTACACATGTGAATGTAATGATGGTTACACTGGAGATGGATATATTTGCAATAGTGAGTAGTGTTGTATCTTATAGTCAAGATGTGTTGTAATTCATATCATTATTTGATTTTTTTTTAAATGTATTTTGATACTTTTTATCATAATAGTGAATTGTTTTACAATAATGTGAAGGTTTATATGTAATGTTTTTGTAGATGTAAATGAGTGTTTGAAGGGAACACCCAACAGCTGTCACCCCAACGCTAACTGTACAGACACTGTTGGTTCTTACACATGTGAATGTAATGATGGTTACACTGGAGATGGATATATTTGCAATAGTGAGTAATTTTATATCTTATGGTCAATATGTGTTGTAATTCATATCATTATTTGATTTATATGGTTTTGCAATAAAGTGAAGTTGTGTACAAAATGTTTCGGTAGATGTAAATGAGTGTCTAAATGGAACACCCAACAACTGTCACCCCAACGCTAATTGTACAGACACTGTTGGTTCTTACACATGTGAATGTAATGATGGTTACACTGGAGATGGTTATACTTGCAATAGTGAGTAATTTTATATCTTATGGTCAAGATGTGTTGTAATTCATATCATTATTTGATTTATATGGTTTTGCAATAAAGTGAAGTTGTGTACAAAATGTTTCGGTAGATATAAATGAGTGTCTAAATGGAACACCCAACAACTGTCACGCTGACGCTAACTGTACAGACACTGTTGGTTCTTACACATGTGAATGTAATGATGGTTACACTGGAGATGGTTATACTTGCAAAAGTGAGTAGTGTTGTATCTTATAGTCAAGATGTGTTGTAATTCATATCATTATTTGATTTTTTTTTAAATGTATTTTGATACTTTTTATCATAATAGTGAATTGTTTTACAATAATGTGAAGGTTTATATGTAATGTTTTTGTAGATGTAAATGAGTGTTTGAAGGGAACACCCAACAACTGTCACCTTAACGCTAATTGTACAGACACTGTTGGTTCTTACACATGTGAATGTAATGATGGTTACACTGGAGATGGATATATTTGCAATAGTGAGTAGTGTTGTATCTTATAGTCAAGATGTGTTGTAATTCATATCATTATTTGATTTATATGGTTTTGCAATAAAGTGAAGTTGTGTACAAAATGTTTCGGTAGATATAAATGAGTGTCTAAATGGAACACCCAACAACTGTCACGCTGACGCTAACTGTACAGACACTGTTGGTTCTTACACATGTGAATGTAATGATGGTTACACTGGAGATGGTTATACTTGCAAAAGTGAGTAATTTTATATCTTATAGTCAAGATGTGTTGTAATTCATATCTGTATCGGTTTGTGTTTGTGTCTGGTTGCAAGATATGCTTTAACTACTAGCCAACTTGGCAACGGGTTTTTGAGTTTATTAACTGTCAAATCGTACCCTAGAAAAATGGGAAACATTAGAAATTGTATAAATAAGTAGTCACAATATAAATCAAAATTCAGAGGAACACCATGAACATTACAGAACCAAACAAATTGACATGAACTATTATAATTCTATTAAACTTACAATATTGATGCGTAGGTAAAATTCTTAGCCATCACAATACCGAAACCGATAGTTTATTCTTACAAAGAGTGTAAATATGGCGGTTTGATCATGATACACTGGCTCATGCAGTACAGTGAATGCACTAGCTCTGCCAGCTGATAGTAGCTTTGGTGAAAGCTTTGAAGCTTGAGAGCTTTAATGATTGGTTGCCTGCCAATACATCTGGGTGGCATACCAATACATCGGTGGGGTCGAATTGTTTGGCAGATACTATTCTGACAAATGTTGATAAATTATGTAAATCAAAACAAACAAAACAAACAAAACAAAATAGGATCAGTCACAGACCATGAAATTCTTGCACCAATCTGCTGACCCCTCCGCGCACCAGCCCGTCCCCCGAAAAACGGTTGAATGCAAACCCCTCCAGCGACACGAGCGTACACGCGGCCAAGAAGGTAGATCAGTCATTTATGGGTTCACTTCAGTTAATAAAGCCAACCTATGCACGCTGCGGGTTATGATAGTGTCTTTACAGCCTATATAGTCCCTCAGTTTCCCTGCTACCTTATAGTTTTTGTAGGAAAGGGCTACTTTCCTTACTACGCCATCCTTGCTCGGATATACTTGATGTACTCGAGCTAGTTTATACTGATTACGCAGCTGATTTGGATCCATAACAACTACAACATCTCCCACCTGAAAGTTTTGTCTTGGGGTATGCCACTTTTGGTGATGAATCAGTGTGGGTGCATACAATTCGGTCCACTTCCGCCAGAAGTCATCTGAGACCGTATTTACCAGAGCCAGTCGCCCCCTTAAGGAGTAGTCTGTATTCCAGTTGCCAGGATTCTTGATGAAGGGTCGTCCAATAAGTTGACAGTTAGGTGTTAATATGTTGATCTCGGAGTCTGAATCTGGCAGTAATCCCAATGGCCTTTCGTTTAGTGTGTTTGCAGCTTCAGTGCAGATTGTGAGAAATTCTGTAGGTGAAAGCCGGCGGTTGCTCATTGAAAATGTGAAACATCTCTTGACAGCCTTTATGAGTGATTCAGCAGCGCCCTGATACCAGGGGCTGTCACCGGGTCCAAATTCCCATTGCAACCCATTTTCTGCACTGGTTTTCTTGATAGAACCTTTGTCCATGCGTCTCCACATATCTTTGAGTTCTTTTTCTGCTCCAGCTAACTGTGTTCCAAGATCAGAATAAATCTTGGATGGCCAGCCACGAATGTTGACAAATCGAGTTAATGCCAACGGGAAAGAATCACTGTCATATCCGAAAACTGCTTCGATGTGTGCTGCTAGTGAACTGATGTCTGTGAATATTACTCCATAAGCTTTGCTCGAAGTTCTAGTCTGTTTTTCTCCTCTCAAAATATACGGACCAAAAAGATCTATCATTACATTGTTGAACGGCGGTCCGGTCGTTAGTCGTTCTGTAGGTAGACTTCCCATCAGTTGATCAGTAAAGCGAGGTTGTTTGAGTCGACACATTTGGCATGATGTTACTATGCCTCTAGCAACCTTATATCCCTGCATAGTCCAAAACTCTTCTCGGAATCTTGCGAGTGTTGCATCTCGGCCCCGGTGATAGCTGTCTGTATGTGCCTGCCGCATTGCCAAGTAGGTAAAGTAGTGAGTGGTGGGAAGGATTGATTGCATGTGCGTTTTAATCGCTGTCATAAGGTTATGCCTTAGGAGTCTACTGCCTACTATCCATACTTCATTCTCTGTCTTAATGGGGTGAAGTCCTGTGTATCTCCCTTTAATATTGTTCAACTCAGAATCTGTAGTGCGTTGTACCTGCTTCAGTAAGTAGAGTTTAGTCTGCCGTAGGTCTGTCACGGTGACGAGATCAGGTTGGATTCCCTTAAAACTTTTGTACTTGAAGATGTTGCGAACTCGAGCAATTGTCCAGGTTAGACTCTTGAGACTGCTGAAATTTTTATATTTAATAAACGATTGGACTTCTGTTGATGTAGTGGCGGTGTAAACTATTTTCTTCTCTCCAAAGACAAGCTCATTCGAGTCAGATGGCGATTTTATATCCCATTGATTCTCTGGCAGATAGAGAAAATTTGGGCCTCTCCACCATTCACTCGCAGGTCCAATGTCATTGACAGGCTTCCCTCTTGTAAGCCAATCTGCTGTGTTTTCCTTGCCACTTACCCAGTGCCAGCAGCTCATATCCCCATTGGTTGCTCCTTGAATTTCTCCAATGCGTACACCCTCGTAAACATGAAACCTTGTTGACTTCTTTTGGAGCATCTTGAGAACCGTTTCAGAATCTATAGGCTGATAAACTTTCTCAAATTCATAGCGCATTTCAGTCTCGATAACTCGTTTGCCTCTCTTTGACAATATGGCCGCATTGAGTTCTAGTTGAGGAATCTTGAGTTGTTGTTTTATGGGTGCTATACAACGTTTAGCTGCAGCTTTGTTTACCCCTTCAGCAGTCACTTTAGATTCTGCCCTCTCATTGGTCAAAACAGGCGTGGATTGTGTGATAGAGGTACTGCTAGTAAATTCATACTTTCTTTTAATCTCTATAGACATGAGTGTAGATTCATTGACTTCTAAAATACTGTTCAACTGTCCAGAACCAATTTGTTCCGCAGACTCAGTATCTGGGTCTCCCGGGCTCTGTAACAGGTCGAAGTCATCGGCTGACTCAATCATACCACATTCAGTGGCTATAGTGTGTGATTCACCACAATCTATAATAGTCTGAGGTCTTGAAAATGACTTTGCAAACTGACTGGGAGATGCGTCGAGACTATTGACACTGTAGGTCGGCGAAGAAACTGTAGACAAGTCCAAATCACAACTGTTGAGCATGTCGTCGTGAATGCTTTGAGAAAATTCGACTTCCTCTAACTTTTCATGCGTCATGGTAGCCTGTACATGGAAAGATGAAGATGGAAGTGTAGAAAAGTTGCTAAGGGCCGGGTGTGCTCCCTGCACACACAGTCCAAAGGGTCCGGAATATACATAGAGGTGCGGTCCTGCTTGATCAACTTGGTGTTTTGGATGCAATCCAAGAAGATCGTTGCCAATTAGTAGGTCAATAGGTCCCGTCTTCTTCAATAGCTTGCTAATGTCTACTTTTGGAAACAGAGATCCGAGGATGTTTGCATCAAGTAGCCTGTTGATAGCCCCTGTGAGTTTCCGAAGGCTGTAAGCTAAAATCGAAAAGGTTCTTCCCTTTGGAGTTTGTAACTTTACTTCATAAATAGTAGAAGTTTCGCTAACTTCATGTTCACCAAGTGTGTTCATTTCCAAATTTACCTTATCTATTTGTCGCGCACCCCACGCTTTAGCAGCTCTCTCCGATATGAATGAAGCATTGGATCCGCTGTCAAAGAATAAAATGGCTGTATGAGATGTACCTACTACTTGGGCCTGCTGAATGGCAAATACTGTAGCATTTCCTGGATGATTGTGCGCTCCATGATTAGGAGACACATGGACCGTGGTGCTAACAGCGGACGCTTCAAAATTCTCGTTACTCTTGTGCTTAATTTGATCAGTTTTTTCTTTACTCTTGTTGGTATTACGATTGGTATGCGTATTAGTTTCAGCTGATTTGATGCACAATAATACATGGTGGGTTGTTTTATCACAGACTGAACAAGGGGTTCGGAAATTTGGACAGCACTTAGGCTATGGGCACCCAAGCACCTAACACATAGAGAATTAGTTTTTATTAACTTGTATCTTTCATCTACAGACAACGCCAAGAAATTTCTGCACTCAACAAGACAATGACGCTCACTGCGATGAATAAAACAGTAATTCTTACTATCAATGATTTTACTATTATTAGTAGACCTGTTACTACTAGGCTTTGGGTCACTACTTTCAGTGTGGAACGCTTTCACCTTCTGTTTTTTCATACTGGAGGACTGCGGGTTGACGGTTTCTATGCGTCTGAGGGCTATCTGCCGTTCCTGCTCTAGAAACCTCATAAGGTGTGGGAATGGCTTGATTCTCTCCTCGTGAGTAAGTATGTGAAAGTGTCTATCCCAGTCCCGTCTAATGCTTGTAGGTAATAGGTTTGCAAGAGTATCGACCTGTGGCAGCGTAACAGTTTGCAAAAGTCCCACTTCACCGAGTTGGCTGTACGAGCTTTCCACTGCGTTAGCCATTTTGACGAGTTCTCGTGCATTTCCTTCCCTTACTGGCTTTAGTTCTTGTAGATTGTTGAAGACTGCTTGCACACTCATGCTAGCATCATTGTAGACCTCTTCTAATCTACACATCATTCTCTCGTAAGCTTGAGGCTGAGTTGCGAAGATTGGCTGAACCATCTCCAGAGCTTCGCCTGTGAGAAATTTTTTTAATTCACAAGCCCTATCGACATCATCGTAAAACATAGTGGCATACCTTAGCCACACTGACCTAAATTCCGGCCAATGGTATCTAGTGCCGTTAAATGGCTTGGGTTGTGAATGAGTTTTATGTATAGATGGATTGAAGTTATTTCCACCTGTATGTCTAGAGTCATAACTTATTTGACTAGTTCTATTAGGGTAGCTATCATATGCATTGACAACCGAGGAAGTTGCGTCGCGAATCAAAAATTCAGAATGAGCTGCACGATCAGTACCACCTTGTAGATCACGTACTGAGAACGTAGAAGAACGAACATCTCTGACATTGGTACTTGCTATGACACCTGGATTTGATGCCAAAGCTTCACCGGATGTGTGATCTTCCCATAGTACCTGCGTATCACTACCGCTTGCTGTGATACCTGGATTTGGTGCAAGAGTAGCCTCATGTGTGCTAGGCTGTGATCTAGGAGGAAACAACCGACTCGACACGACCATAGTCGGTGCATGACTCGCGCCGTCTGAACGTGACCCCCGCCCACACCGCTCATGATCAAACCGCCATATTTACACTCTTTGTAAGAATAAACTATCGGTTTCGGTATTGTGATGGCTAAGAATTTTACCTACGCATCAATATTGGTACTGTATCGGTTTGTGTTTGTGTCTGGTTGCAAGATATGCTTTAACTACTAGCCAACTTGGCAACGGGTTTTCGAGTTTATTAACTGTCAAATCGTACCCTAGAAAAATGGGAAACATTAGAAATATAAATCAAAATTCAGAGGAACACCATGAACATTACAGAACCAAACAAATTGACATGAACTATTATAATTCTAATAAACTTACAATATTGATGCGTAGGTAAAATTCTTAGCCATCACAATACCGAAACCGATAGTTTATTCTTACAAAGAGTGTAAATATGGCGGTTTGATCATGATACACTGACTCATGCATTACAGTGAATGCACTAGCTCTGCCAGCTGATAGTAGCTTTGGTGAAAGCTTTGAAGCTTGAAAGCTTTAATGATTGGCTGCCTGCCAATACATCTGGGTGGCATACCAATACAATATCATTATTTGATTTATATGGTTTTGCAATAAAGTGAAGTTGTGTACAAAATGTTTCGGTAGATATAAATGAGTGTCTAAATGGAACACCCAACAGCTGTCACCTTAACGCTAATTGTACAGACACTGTTGGTTCTTACACATGTGAATGTAATGATGGTTACACTGGAGATGGTTATACTTGCAAAAGTGGGTAATTTTATAGCTTATGGTCAAGATGTGTTGTAATTCATATCATTATTTGATTTTTTTTAAATGTATTTTGATACTTGTTATCATAATAGTGAATTGTTTTACAATAATGTGAAGGTTTATATGTAATGTTTTTGTAGATGTAAATGAGTGTTTGAAGGGAACACCCAACAGCTGTCACCCCAACGCTAACTGTACAGACACTGTTGGTTCTTACACATGTGAATGTAATGATGGTTACACTGGAGATGGATATATTTGCAATAGTGAGTAATTTTATATCTTATAGTCGAGATGTGTTGTAATTCATATCACTATTTGATTTTTTTCGAAATGTATTTTGATAATTTTTATCACAACAGTTAATTGTTTTACAATAAAATAAAGTTTTGTATAAAATGTTTCGGTAGATGTAAATGAGTGTTTGAAGGGAACACCCAACAGCTGTCACCCCAACGCTAATTGTACAGACACTGTTGGTTCTTACACATGTGAATGTAATGATGGTTACACTGGAGATGGATATATTTGCAATAGTGAGTGTTGTATCTTATAGTCAAGATGTGTTGTAATTCATATCATTATTTGATTTTTTTTTTAAATGTATTTTGATACTTTTTATCATAATAGTGAATTGTTTTACAATAATGTGAAGGTTTATATGTAATGTTTTTGTAGATGTAAATGAGTGTTTGAAGGGAACATCCAACAACTGTCACCTTAACGCTAACTGTACAGATACTGTTGGTTCTTACACATGTGAATGTAATGATGGTTACACTGGAGATGGTTATACTTGCAAAAGTGAGTAATTTTATATTTTATGGTCAAGATGTGTTGTAATTCATATCATTATTTGATTTATATGGTTTTGCAATAAAGTGAAGTTGTGTATAAAATGTTTCGGTAGATGTAAATGAGTGTCTAAATGGAACATCCAACAACTGTCACGCTGACGCTAACTGTACAGACACTGTTGGTTCTTACACATGTGAATGTAATGATGGTTACACTGGAGATGGTTATACTTGCAAAAGTGGGTAATTTTATATCTTATGGTCAAGATGTGTTGTAATTCATATCATTATTTGATTTTTTAAATGTATTTTGATACTTGTTATCATAATAGTGAATTGTTTTACAATAATGTGAAGGTTTATATGTAATGTTTTTGTAGATGTAAATGAGTGTTTGAAGGGAACACCCAACAGCTGTCACTCCAACGCTAACTGTACAGACACTGTTGGTTCTTACACATGTGAATGTAATGATGGTTACACTGGAGATGGATATATTTGCAATAGTGAGTAGTGTTGTATCTTATAGTCAAGATGTGTTGTAATTCATATCATTATTTGATTTTTTTTTAAATGTATTTTGATACTTTTTATCATAATAGTGAATTGTTGTACAATAATGTGAAGGTTTATATGTAATGTTTTTGTAGATGTAAATGAGTGTTTGAAGGGAACATCCAACAACTGTCACCTTAACGCTAACTGTACAGATACTGTTGGTTCTTACACATGTGAATGTAATGATGGTTACACTGGAGATGGTTATACTTGCAAAAGTGAGTAATTTTATATTTTAACGTCAAGATGTGTTGTAATTCATATCATTATTTGATTTATATGGTTTTGCAATAAAGTGAAGTTGTGTATAAAATGTTTCGGTAGATGTAAATGAGTGTCTAAATGGAACACCCAACAACTGTCACGCTGACGCTAACTGTACAGACACTGTTGGTTCTTACACATGTGAATGTAATGATGGTTACACTGGAGATGGATATATTTGCAATAGTGAGTAATTTTATATCTTATAGTCAAGATGTGTTGTAATTCATATCACTATTTGATTTTTTTCGAAATGTATTTTGATAATTTTTATCACAACAGTTAATTGTTTTACAATAAAATAAAGTTTTGTATAAAATGTTTCGGTAGATGTAAATGAGTGTTTGAAGGGAACACCCAACAACTGTCACCCTGACGCTAACTGTACAGACACTGTTGGTTCTTACACATGTGAATGTAATGATGGTTACACTGGAGATGGTTATACTTGTAGCAGTGAGTAGTGTTATATCTTATAGTCAAGATGTGTTGTAATTCATATCATTATTTGATTTTTTTTTAAATGTATTTTGATACTTTTTATCATAATAGTCAATTGTTTTACAATAATGTGAAGGTTTATATGTAATGTTTTTGTAGATGTAAATGAGTGTTTGAAGGGAACATCCAACAACTGTCACCTTAACGCTAACTGTACAGATACTGTTGGTTCTTACACATGTGAATGTAATGATGGTTACACTGGAGATGGTTATACTTGCAAAAGTGAGTAATTTTATATTTTATGGTCAAGATGTGTTGTAATTCATATCATTATTTGATTTATATGGTTTTGCAATAAAGTGAAGTTGTGTATAAAATGTTTCGGTAGATGTAAATGAGTGTCTAAATGGAACATCCAACAACTGTCACGCTGACGCTAACTGTACAGACACTGTTGGTTCTTACACATGTGAATGTAATGATGGTTACACTGGAGATGGTTATACTTGCAAAAGTGGGTAATTTTATATCTTATGGTCAAGATGTGTTGTAATTCATATCATTATTTGATTTTTTAAATGTATTTTGATACTTGTTATCATAATAGTGAATTGTTTTACAATAATGTGAAGGTTTATATGTAATGTTTTTGTAGATGTAAATGAGTGTTTGAAGGGAACACCCAACAGCTGTCACTCCAACGCTAACTGTACAGACACTGTTGGTTCTTACACATGTGAATGTAATGATGGTTACACTGGAGATGGATATATTTGCAATAGTGAGTAGTGTTGTATCTTATAGTCAAGATGTGTTGTAATTCATATCATTATTTGATTTTTTTTTAAATGTATTTTGATACTTTTTATCATAATAGTGAATTGTTTTACAATAATGTGAAGGTTTATATGTAATGTTTTTGTAGATGTAAATGAGTGTTTGAAGGGAACATCCAACAACTGTCACCTTAACGCTAACTGTACAGATACTGTTGGTTCTTACACATGTGAATGTAATGATGGTTACACTGGAGATGGTTATACTTGCAAAAGTGAGTAATTTTATATTTTATGGTCAAGATGTGTTGTAATTCATATCATTATTTGATTTATATGGTTTTGCAATAAAGTGAAGTTGTGTATAAAATGTTTCGGTAGATGTAAATGAGTGTCTAAATGGAACACCCAACAACTGTCACGCTGACGCTAACTGTACAGACACTGTTGGTTCTTACACATGTGAATGTAATGATGGTTACACTGGAGATGGATATATTTGCAATAGTGAGTAATTTTATATCTTATAGTCAAGATGTGTTGTAATTCATATCACTATTTGATTTTTTTCGAAATGTATTTTGATAATTTTTATCACAACAGTTAATTGTTTTACAATAAAATAAAGTTTTGTATAAAATGTTTCGGTAGATGTAAATGAGTGTCTAAATGGAACACCCAACAACTGTCACCCTAATGCTAACTGTACAGACACTGTTGGTTCTTACACATGTGAATGTAATGATGGTTACACTGGAGATGGATATATTTGCAATAGTGAGTAGTGTTGTATCTTATAGTCAAGATGTGTTGTAATTCATATCATTATTTGATTTTTTTTTAAATGTATTTTGATACTTTTTATCATAATAGTGAATTGTTTTACAATAATGTGAAGGTTTATATGTAATGTTTTTGTAGATGTAAATGAGTGTTTGAAGGGAACATCCAACAACTGTCACCTTAACGCTAACTGTACAGATACTGTTGGTTCTTACACATGTGAATGTAATGATGGTTACACTGGAGATGGTTATACTTGCAAAAGTGAGTAATTTTATATTTTATGGTCAAGATGTGTTGTAATTCATATCATTATTTGATTTATATGGTTTTGCAATAAAGTGAAGTTGTGTATAAAATGTTTCGGTAGATGTAAATGAGTGTCTAAATGGAACACCCAACAACTGTCACGCTGACGCTAACTGTACAGACACTGTTGGTTCTTACACATGTGAATGTAATGATGGTTACACTGGAGATGGTTATACTTGCAAAAGTGAGTAGTGTTGTATCTTATAGTCAAGATGTGTTGTAATTCATATCATTATTTGATTTTTTTTTTAAATGTATTTTGATACTTTTTATCATAATAGTCAATTGTTTTACAATAATGTGAAGGTTTATACGTAATGTTTTTGTAGATGTAAATGAGTGTTTGAAGGGAACATCCAACAACTGTCACCTCAACGCTAACTGTACAGATACTGTTGGTTCTTACACATGTGAATGTAATGATGGTTACACTGGAGATGGTTATACTTGCAAAAGTGAGTAATTTTATATTTTATGGTCAAGATGTGTTGTAATTCATATCATTATTTGATTTATACGGTTTTGCAATAAAGTGAAGTTGTGTATAAAATGTTTCGGTAGATGTAAATGAGTGTCTAAATGGAACACCCAACAACTGTCACGCTGACGCTAACTGTACAGACACTGTTGGTTCTTACACATGTGAATGTAATGATGGTTACACTGGAGATGGATATATTTGCAATAGTGAGTAGTGTTGTATCTTATAGTCAAGATGTGTTGTAATTCATATCATTATTTGATTTTTTTGAAATGTATTTTGATGCTTTTTATCACAATAGTGAATTGTTTTACAATTATGTGAACGTTTATATGTAATGTTTTTGTAGATGTAAATGAGTGTTTGAAGGGAACACCCAACAGCTGTCACCCCAACGCTAACTGTACAGATACTGTTGGTTCTTACACATGTGAATGTAATGATGGTTACACTGGAGATGGATATATTTGCAATAGTAAGTAATTTTATATCTTATAGTCAAGATGTGTTGTAATTCATATCACTATTTGATTTTTTTCGAAATGTATTTTGATAATTTTTATCACAACAGTTAATTGTTTTACAATAAAATAAAGTTTTGTATAAAATGTTTCGGTAGATGTAAATGAGTGTCTAAATGGAACACCCAACAACTGTCACCCTAATGCTAACTGTACAGACACTGTTGGTTCTTACACATGTGAATGTAATGATGGTTACACTGGAGATGGATATATTTGCAATAGTGAGTAGTGTTGTATCTTATAGTCAAGATGTGTTGTAATTCATATCATTATTTGATTTTTTCGGAATGCATTTTGATGCTTTTTGTCACAATAGTGAATTGTTTTACAATAATGTGAAGGTTTATATGTAATGTTTTTGTAGATGTAAATGAGTGTCTAAATGGAACTCCCAACAACTGTCACCCCAACGCTAACTGTACAGATACTGTTGGTTCTTACACATGTGAATGTAACGATGGGTACACTGGAGATGGATATACTTGCAATAGTGAGTAGTGTTATATATTTCATGCAGGTCTGTCTTTAGCTGCAGCTTGACAAGTTTTTATCTGGTTTACTGTTTCTTTATTTTATTCCTCTATTCTCTCCATCTTCAATTCTAAGACATGCACTCCTTCGGTTCGTTGTTTCTCAACTCAGTTGCGAGTGAATTAGCTGCTGGAAAGCGGTATCTTTTCATTTATGTGATGGACTTGTTTAGTTCATCTTAGGTTGCATTTAGTGTGTCCACCATCAGAGCTAAACCCCTTTGTCTATATATTATGTTATTTGCAGCTTTCTCTTTTCAGATTCGTTTCATCATTTTTTTTAATTTCCCCATCGTATATGCATTCTGCTTCTTCACCGGTTTTTTTAGACTAGTATTGTTTCTTCTCCATACAATAGAGTGGATAAGTTTCCTGCTTTAATGCTTTGCTATTCATTCGAAGTGACGCGTCTTATTGTGCCAAATTCTCCATCTTAGATTCTCAGTTACTGCACTAGGTTTTCCCATTTGGAACGTTGCCCTCAGCTTTGTCTTGGGTTGTCAGATCATCTGCTTCCAAGATATACAAAATTCCTTGTCTGTACTCAAGCTTCATTGTGTCTTACAATTACCCCTAATGGTTTCACTACATGGGTGTTCTTAATTAATTATAATAGGCTCTCAGTTTTTGTAATACTCACTTTCAACTTGACTTATTCCACAGTCCAGGACATTCCATTCACATCCTTTTCTGCATCATGAGCTACTAACGCGCTGCTATCAGTCAACAGCATTTCTTTACATTCTTCTTAAAACTTCTTCTTGTTTTGAAATGTTCTACATTGAAGAGATCTTCATTTTCAAAATGCATCTGAGCTATTGCTAAAGGCAGCCTTTAGTTTGCCTGCCAAGGGGACAAGTGGTAAAGTGCAAGAACACACCATTTTTTAACCTTGTTTTTCACTCTCAACCTTTCAGATTGATTACTTTCATGTGGTACAGAAGCACAATGTTTGTGAGTATGACAGAGCATCTAGGTTTGGTGAGAAGCTTTCAAATACCATATCTTGACAGTGTCAAAGCCCAAAAGCCTTTGCAAATTCAATAAAGAGGGCATAATTTTTTGGCATGTTCTGTTCTACACATTTTCATGTGTTTCTCTCAAACTGAAGATCAATTCTCTAGTACCACAGCTGCTCCTTAAGCCACACTGAGACTCTGGTAGCACCCCTACAGTTATATTCATGTTAATCCTGTTTTGCAGAATACGTGGGAGTATCTTCCAGCAATAGAGACCAAGAATATTCTTCTGTAATTTTCAAATTGTTTCTTGAGTATCCGGATATTACCAGCATCTTCACAATTGTGGATTCCACTTTTTTCTTCGCAGTTTAGACACTTTTCTGCTTTTCCATATTTTCATATATTTATTGAGATTCCATATTTTCCAAGGTAATTGCATCAACTGCTTGCCTCAAGTTTGGACACTCAGAGAGACAGGGTACCTCTAGTCAATTTTCTGAATAGCCATTGCAGTACTTATACATGTGGAGCACCATGTATATTAAATGCTCAACAAGTCTGTTGAGGCCTTTTGACTCTTCCTGTAGTACTGTCCTGTCATCGCTAACTGTAAGCTGAGTTTTCCCCTATTTAACAAATCTATGCATTTTTAGTAGTTTTCATTGGATGGTTTTTTATCATTTGTGTTTGCAGCATGTTTCTGAATTTTAGCCTTTGCCTCTTAACAGAACTCCATTTCAGCATCCTCACGTACTACTAAGTCTTGCTTTTTGAAGCAGTGTATTTACTCTTCTTCGAATGTGTCTTTGTTGGTATCATATTATTTCTTTCATTGTTCTGTAGTTCTGGTAGGTCAGCTAGCTGTTTAGCTGTTTTATCAAACCAGTCTGTGTGTTTACGCTTAGCCTAGGGCCACACTGTGCGTATTTTCGCATGCGAACATTTAACCACAAGTAGCAAAGGTGTCCACTGTATGGGTTAGGAAAACATTCGCACTCGTCACTCAGCATTCTGAATGCAAGTGCGAATCGTCTCTGCCGTAGTCACCTAATTGGCTGGTAGTTATTTAGCGAGCCCAATTCTTTTATTTTAGTGCTACATTCCAGTAAATTGCGTTTTATTGAAAGCGAGTGCGATTTTTAAAAATGAAAACTCTATTATCCCGCACTTGTAGCCATAGCAACAAGGCGAGCAGTAAAGTTAAACGCAAATAATATTAGCTAGTAGTTTTCCAATCTCACTGACGCTACAGTGGACACCTTTGCTACCCGTGGTTTCAATTTTCGCATGCGAAAATACGCACAGTGTGGCCCTAGGCTGAGACTTCTCACATACTTTTGCTGCAGTTTTGTATACGATCGGCTCGAGATTTTGACACTGTAATTCTACATCCATGTGTCTAATGTTTTAGGTCTTTCAGTGTTCTGTCAATTTTTTAAGTATGTTCTTTTTCTCTTTCTTTGGTTTCATTTCTATCCGGTCTTGTCAGTGGTGTTGCCTTTTTTCTTCTATGTCTTTCAAACTGAATAGGCCACTCTGAACTAGACCATCCGATACTTTGTCCCGCAGCTGGCTTTTTTCATTATTCTAGTGTCCTTGATACCAATTCCATCTTTTTCTGGTATGATACACTATGTGTAGATGCCAGTGCTTGGATAAAGGAGGCATCAAAGAGACTCTGCGGTGTTTATTGTGCTAATAAACAATAGCGGTGATTACTAATCCTTACTCAGAGCGCAGTGCCATCAACAACTCGCTATTGGGGTTGCACTTCTCAGTCCTGTGTGGGCTAATAACTTCTTTTTCTCCTCTTAGCAACCAACTCTTGCATCGAAATATTTTCTTTAGTTTAGTTTATATTTCCTAGGAAACCTTTATAAAAAATTTTCTATGTTGACTATCAAAGGCTTCTTTGTTTCCTTCAGGATTAGTCATTGTTGGTACATAGACACTTGCATTTTTAGCCTAGCATTCTGTCATTATTCTAACGCTTATACACATGATGGATGTTTTTTTAGAAGGCAAGTAAGTCTGTTATAGAGAAACATAATTCAGAGTTTCTTCTTTCTTCCTTTCTCTACTCCAAAAGAATGTATACTCACCATTCATTTGGCTGCTTTAGCTCACCATTTACTGAGTGCAGCTATGTTCACTTTATATATCTATGAAATTCCTTTGCAATCAAGGCAGTTTGTTGTTCAGATCTAATTGATGAAACTCTAACTATAGAAGTCCAGTATTCTAGTTAATTCATCACTGTCATTCGGAGCAGAAGATGGTCTGCGCAAACCTTGTTTGACCGGGCAACATTCAAGCCAGCACGTTTAATTTTTTTGACCATATTCATGGAGATGTGTGCAAGAGTAAAATTAGCTCTTGTTTTTCTAGATGCACAAAAGTATATTATTATGACAAGCAAGAACAAACCACAACGTATAATGACTCACTGGTAGGCTGCAGTGGCTGACCAACAAATCAGTTTATCAGTTTCCGCTTTTGAAGACGCCACCTACTCTGTTCTAAACAAGTCCACTACTGGCCATTAAAACATATTTTGTTTTTGTTCTGCCAAGATGTTCGAATTACATCTTTTTCATCTGGTAGGCCAGAATCGCCGACATTTCAACCTGAGACAGGTTTTACCAGGCTACATGTTAACCAATAGCAGGAATCCTCTTAACCTGACATACAGGTGATTGCTGTATGATGTGTTTGTAGATGTAAATGAGTGCCTAAATGATGCATATAACAATTGTCACCTTGATGCGACATGCAAGGATACTAATGGTTCTTACACATGTGAATGTAAAGATGGTTACACTGGAGATGGATATACTTGCAAAAGTGAGTAATTTTATATAATTTTAGTATTTTCAAAATTTATTGTGATCAATGTGTCTTATGACAATAGTTAATTGTTTCACAGCAAACTCAAGATTTCTGTATGTTGTATTTGTAGATATAAATGAATGTGGAAGCAGTAAAGATAACAACTGTCTCCCTAATGCAATATGCAATGACACTGTTGGTTCTTACACATGTAAATGTAATGATGGATTTTTTGGAGATGGTGTCACACAATGTTCAAGTACGTTTTCTTTATATGTACAATTTTTTCAGTTGTTTTCTGTCTCATTGACTATGCTTGTTTCGCTAGGCCTCAAAAGAAACTAACTCTTAATACAGCAATTTTCTATCTCCAGACACTCATGCTTCTTGATAGATCATTAATCCTTTTTGGTATTCTTATTGTTTCCTCATTATTTTCACTCAGTTAGCTTCTAATAAATACAAGCAGCCTTATTTCTTGTCATAGTTTCTTTTCAAATCAAAGTCTCAAGTTGCCTCGAATAGATTAGTTTTGCGTTTAGCTTTACAATTTTCCAACTAGTGTTTTAATTTTTTATTACCTGTAGTCATGAAGTTATTCGTTTCAAATCTATTCTTATCTTTTTTACAATAATCTGTCTATCTTTTTATATCTCTCTCTGCCTGTCTATTTGTCTGTCTATCTATTTACTCATCTAGCTATTTACCTCTTCATTTGCTTCTATAGCCTACTATTTGAACAAATCATGAACTAGGATTCTATCAGATGAATGTAGTGTTGGGTAAAGCTCTGAACCTGGCCATATCACGCAATATAACAATTCCCACAACATATTAAAAATGCCCCTGAGCAATATGTTCTACAAATTTTTTTATGCGGCTTGCACATCTCTAATTTCAATGACATTGCTGCAGTTTGTAGCTATGCTTGTAGCAAAATTATATTCTAGAAGCATTAGTTCTATTATGCTAATTGGTAGCACTCTGACTGTATTGACTGATTCTGTATTAAAGTACTTATCTTCAGTTGGCATCTAGCACTCCATCATTACACTGACAACAAACAGAGACCAAGTCTGCATACCTTCAAATTATTATATTTCATAACTGTAGAATGTCACAACAAACTGCATGTTTTCTATAGTTAAAGTAAAGTTAAAAAACATTTTCTTTGCCTCACTTCATCCCACTAATTATAACTGATGACGTATGGTGTTTCATTTGAACGGAGTTGTCCTTATATTTTAAATAATATTGCGAAATTATGCAGTAAAAGCAATGGGAACATGTGTACAAGTTCTATAAAAAAAATTGTTAGCTTTTATATTCTTTGTCCCTGTAAAAACTTCGGATGGTGATGATTTTTTTAGCAGGCTAAGCACTTATTTTTGGTGTCGTACTATGACCGCATGCCCTACATGTCTTCAATGATAGCTTACACCAAGATTTAAATCATGACCATGTGCTCACTTAGCCAGAGTTCTAACCACTAAGCCACGGCTCCACGGTTCAAATTTATGTTGGCTACTATATGCAAATTTACTTATTTGTGACATATGGCTGTGTGGCAACTCTTTATTTGAATAGTTTGTACTTAACATAGTGGCCTCTTCCGGTTTTTCCAATGTTGAATAAAGTATGTTTTACCGTTTTTTCTTGAGGATGTCATTTCTGCTAAAGCATGCCATTTTTAAAGATAGCATAAACCTTTACAGTTTTTCAGGATGACGTTATAAAATATGCTTTAGTAGAGCATCTATTTCAATCAATATATTTTTATTAGACCTCATTTTCACCAGCAAACTTATTTTACTGTTAGCTATTTATATTTTAAAGTACTTGAAATTGGTTCCATTTAACTTTCTGAAGGGCTATTTTTTTAAGTAGTTACTGATAGGACTAAAATTCTGCGCCAAGTTTATAGATCCTTAAAATATTTTGTAAAAAATTTATTTCATTGTTCACTCTCTCTTCAAGCCAACATATTGTGTTCAAGATTTGATTCCTATTGCAGCACCTGTCACTGATGCTTCTATGCTATCATGTAAATTTGATGCTAATCTCTGTGGCTGGTATACTAAGTCAGTGAAGGATGGACCTACTTTCCTCAGACCAAGAATTAATGGCAGTCTTGGTCCAGCTGTAGATTTCAATACAGGATCTGACCAAGGTATATCGAAAGTGTTTATATCCTCTATTCATTTTAATAATGACCAGATAAATTTAGCAAAGATTATTCAATTGTTTTCATATGATTGTTGCAATCTAAATTCTCATCAAAATAAGTAAATAAAAAGTATCTGGTTGCATGACTAAGACTTAGGAGGAGGTATTTTAAAATCAACTTCATGCTTAAGTAATGTAGTGAGGTCTTGTTCTTAACCCAATTTTTTTTTATTGTGCAAGTTTAAAAGTCTTGTTATTATTTCTAGCGCTCACCAGCATCTAATATAACATATATATAATATATAATATATATATATATTGGTGTATAGTTTACCACTAAAAAGACCTCAGTGCAGAGCAAAGTAGTTAGAATTATTGAACGATAAAATTTGATTTAAAACATTTTATTACTATTAGTTTCATGTGCATTATATCATATACACAATCTTCAGCAAAAATGTTAATGATATTTTCTTGTGTTTTAGGAAGGTATCTTAGACTTCCACCACCAGCTGATAAGAGCTACAGCACTTTACTCATATCTCCAGCTTTAGCTAAACACAGCACTTCTCTATGCGTCACATTTGCATACTCAACCGAAGGAAGTGCAATAGAACCTAATGGGTTTATTGGTCTATACACAAGGACTGCTGGTCAGCCTGTCAAATCCCCTTCATACTTGTTTAAGTTAGACTACAATATTCCAACAGAATGGAATATTCACCAACTTACTATAAAGTAAATAATGTATAAATTGTTGCATATTTTTCTTAACCTTTCTTACGTTTTCTTTATTTGCATTCTTATTGCAATTAAAAGTTTCCAATAACTATTTTCTTTATAATCTGATTGAGCTTTTTGATTCTAAGAAAATTTTCTTCCACTATGCAAGCAGAGAAATATCAGATAAGTCATGTAATAATGGACAGCCTTAACTGTGCAAATACAAACATATTTTGGGATTATTTTAGCCCTACTACAGAGATTACTGAGCTAGTAATTGAAGGAAGTAGAAATAAAGGAAGAAGTGGAATAGCTGTTGACAGTGTGGTTGTACAAACTGGTGGTTGCCTTCCATTTAGAGATAATGATTTCGAAAAGACTTTTAATACGTATCAGAATAAGAGAAGGGAAAATGAATCTGATGCTGAATGGGGTATAAAGGCTGGATCTACGGCTACCTTCAACACAGGACCATCTGCCGACCACACTCTCTCTACGATATTTGGTATATCAACTCATCTATGCTAAACATGCTATGGCTATCGTAACAATGACTATTCTAAAAAAATTTATGAGATTTTTCTAGCTGCAGAGTATGTAAGCTTGAAGTTTTTTTCTTTGATAAAAGTTTCCAATACTTGTCTTGAGTCTGGTTATCTTGATATTGCCACGAGTTTCTTTGACTTCTTAGAACAGTGCTTTCTACTCATTTGCTCTTATGCTTACACAGAGTGTGATTTCAGGTCACTATGCATATGTCGAGTCTAGTGACAGACAGAGAGGAGACAAAGCAGTTCTGTACTCACCTTTAATGACAGAAGGAGTATCTGAACTGCAGTGTCTCAGGTTCTGGTATCACATGTATGGAAGGAATACAGGTACTCTGCAGGTAGGTGTGTGACACTGTTTGTGTCTATACTATACTTAGATGTGTGTACGTAGTATGTCATAATTATGATCAGTAATCTGTAAGTACAATGCAAGCTTCATATGTGTGCATGCTGTTTTGTACAATTATTTGCCTTTTTAGAATAACTTCATAGCAGTTTTTGCAAACTGATTTGTGAAGACTAGATGAAGACGAGTTTTTAAAACCATCATAAAACCTTCTATGAGTTTTAACAATAACTTTCTTTTTGCTCCAACAGTAGGTATTAGGATGCATCATTGGTTATTTTGATATGTTTTGTTGTTAATTTATGTAGTTGACCTGTAAAGTTTAAATTGAAAGCTATTTAATTTTTATTTTACAAGGTACATTGGTAAACATTAAATTACACAAACTAATACCTGTTTAAACTAGTAAATATACATAACTGTATTTGATTAGCCAAATAAAGTGTAGAAATAATAAACGTAAGTATAGAAAGCAAAGTGTAAAATATATTTGCACGTTAACATCGATAGATAATTTTGCACGTTAACATCGATAGATAATTAATGTATTTTAGGCAAAGTCATTATATGTCTTCATATGCATATATATATATATATATATATATATATATATATATATATATATATATATATATATATATATATATATATATATATACATGTATATATATATATATATATATATATATATATATATATATATATATATATATATATATATATATATATATATATTTGGTACTGATAAAATAAAATATATATATATAACCACTAACAGCAACTTTTTGGCATTGTATAAAATGCTGAGATTGGTACTTCTACAATGAATAGATATAATTTGCAACTCAAAAAGCCTTTTAGTATATTTAGATTTTTTTCAAGTAAAAGTAGTTTTGGTGTGCTTTGGAACTTCTATGTTAAAATCCTGCATCGTTTGTATGACGTGGTTGTTGTTACTTCACTAGGCAACACTATACAAACCTTATGCAATGATTGGTTTTAAAAGCATTCACTTTATAGCCCCAATGCATTAATAAAGCTAACAAAAGTAGGGTAGAAATAAAAATCCTTAAACCACAAATAACCAGCGTGTAGGTGATATTTGTTGTGAGGTAATCCATTTAAATGTAAATAGGGACTAAAGTATTAACATCTTACATGAATGATCCAGTATGGGTATAGAAAGTGATTTTAGAGTTTTTTAGCTTCAAATATAGTTCTTTTACCCAAACTATTGGTAATAAATTCATCTACTTTTTGTCATTTGTATAAATTTGTGTCAAGGTCCAGTTGCGCCTCCTGACATCATCCAATGATTCCGTCTTTTTCAACGAGTCCATTATTTGGAGTGAAGCAGGTGAACAGGGAGACATCTGGAAGAATGCAACTGTTGAGTTCAATGCTACTGGTTCTCCTTACCAGGTAAACCTTGTTTCTTGACAATACAACAAAAGTTTATGGTGTTTATTGCATAATGGATAACTTCAGTTTCCTTTGCTTGCTTCATTTTTATTTATTTATACAACTTACATTTATATCTAAAAGCTAATAGCATGAGTTTTTTCCATCAATTGTTTTGAACTGTTTTTTAAATGAACAAACAGTTTCTTTTGAAGTAATTAGATTCATTAGGGTTTCCGATAGATTTTAGTTCTGGAAAAACCTTTTTTTATCTTGTACATCAATTTTTGCTCAAGAGTAGAGTGCATTGCTGTGCTGTGTAGTTACTGTACATCTATCACTTTACTAGATCGCTTTTGAGGGAATAGTTGGTGGCAATCTGTTGAGTGATATAGCTATTGATGACATCATGTTTACTATGGGGTCGTGCTCTCTCCCAGTGATCTCTACTCAACCCACTACTAGTGAGTACTTATTGCTGATTGATATCTATCTCCCTCCCTCCTTCCCTCTCTCTCCTTTCCTCTCTCTCTCTCTCTCTCTCTCTCTCTCTCTCTCTCTCTCTCTCTCTCTCTCTCTCTCTCTCTCTCTCTCTCTCTCTCTCTCTCTCTCTCTCTCTCTCTCTCTCTCTCTCCCTCTCCCTCTCCCTCTCCCTCTCCCTCTCCCTCTCCCTCTCCCTCTCCCTCTCCCTCTCCCTCTCCCTCTCCCTCTCCCTCTCCCTCTCCCTCTCCCTCTCCCTCTCCCTCTCCCTCTCCCTCTCCCTCTCCCTCTCCCTCTCCCTCTCCCTCTCCCTCTCCCTCTCCCTCTCCCTCTCCCTCTCCCTCTCCCTCTCCCTCTCCCTCTCCCTCTCCCTCTCCCTCTCCCTCTCCCTCTCCCTCTCCCTCTCCCTCTCCCTCTCCCTCTCCCTCTCCCTCTCCCTCTCCCTCTCCCTCTCCCTCTCCCTCTCGATCTCTATCGATATTTCTTTCTCTCTGCAGTTTTACTGCAGCTGCCATTACTATGCAGTTGTGAGTATTTCTAGGAACAAGGTGAATAACTACAAAAATTAGCATATTTTTTCTGTCACTATTCATTTATGCGACATCCTAGATACTAATTGCCCAAAACTATTATAGAAGAATTTATGGTTGAGTTAGGTTTGTAGCACTGTAAAATCTTTCTCAGATAAAAACGTCAAAGTTATGGAATGTTGTCAAGTTCTACATTAGGCATTTACGTTTTTAGTTGAGACTGCAACTCCAACTACAACTCCCAGCATTGCTAAACCAGCTTCAGTTTACTATATCCGTAATGAAACATTTGACCTTGCAGTCTACCCTCCGTTTAGCACTTTAGACCCTAGCACTAAAGACTCTGTTGGAAAGAAACTTGTAAGTATTTAGGTGTGCTGAACCAAAACTTTCATTCTATTTTGCAAAGTTTTTGCTGAAGGCGTCTGAAGGCCAAAACAAGACAGCGTGTATACTTTATTTTGATGTAACTTTATTGTTTGCATGCTTTGTATTTATCTTTAGCAAAAAACCTTTGTTTACCCATGAGCACTGTAACAACAAAACACAAGATATATACAGCAAAACCAGCACCCGAATGAATTTAACAAATCTATAAGAAGTCTAAATATTGCAACTTTTCAAAGTAATTGTTATAATATAAAAAAGATAAAACTCACATTAACAGTAAAAATACACATAGCAAAATTAATGTACACACATACCTCTATTCCTACACTATGAGATGCAGATAATTGTATTCCTCAATTTTATTATATTATATATTTTTTTACAAGTCATTGTATGAAAAACTACATGCTGTTGACTGTAGTAATAAGTTTCAATTGCCTTGATTATACTTGTACAAGTATGATGTTAACTTGATGCCATTACATTAAGCTATAGCTACAAATATGATGTTAGGATAGCCACAAGTATGATATCACTGTCAGTAAATAATAAACCAGCAATATGTGTAAGGAATATGTGTAATTAACTAGAATTAATGTTATAGGTAATCCATTACACTTACAGCTAAATTATTTTCATGCTCAAATAAATCATATTGCTTGTTGTCTTTATGATTTTAATATTCACATCTGGCAGATGAGCTAAAATTAGCTGAACAGTTAACATTCTGAAAAAAAATCATGCTATGAATGATAAATATTGCAATTGTTTGATATGCAATTTTTCTATTTTATGCATTTAGGCAAATGTTTTTAAATCTGTTTAGACCGAAAGGTTGAGAAAAGTCTTGTAACATTTCAATAGTTTGAGATAAAACACAGATATATCAACCACTGGAATTTTACAAAATATTTGAAAAATGGAGATATTCAGTCTGTACCAAATAAAGCAAAGTGATCCACATATAATACTCGTATCAACTTCAACTATAATGCTAATTTTATTTTCTCCTTTAGTTTAGACTTTTTTGCAAAATCATGGGTGTTAACAATATTTTATTGGATTTTTGCAACTTGTTGCTGTTGAAAGTAATGATTTATTTTTAGACAGAAGCTTATTTCTCGACGATTTGGTACAAAGATTACGGTGTAGTGAGTGTATCATGTGAGAAAACTACTGACTCAGGATACAAGTACTTCTGTAGTTCTATTCTTACCAAGGAATATAAAAAGAGCAAGAGTAAGAGAAGTGCCTCCATACCTTTTCAGGATGTGAACCAATCAGCAGCTTTGTCTCATATTCTGAATGAGCTGTTAGAAGGAGTCGTCTAGCCTCTCTGGAGAGAAAGCATCTCTCAGCTAAGCTGTTTTGACAATCAGAAAAACTTGCATTTCAGTATCGATATTTTTACATAAGCCAACACTTTTTCGTAGTAAAGTTTGAAATCAAATATAGTAGTTGAACAGTAAGCATATTCCTGCAGGGTATATAGCAGTGATAAACCATTTTATTAATTTGTTGTATCTGGTTACGTGTGATGATGCTTTTTATACACAATAAAATAATATTATACGATAAAAATATGCTGTTCTTCTCTGAGCCTCAACAGCTGCAAGTATATTTGGTAAGTGACTACTATTTCTGTTGCATGCAGAGAAATATGTAGTACACTATCTTGTCAAAACTGCTTTCTACCTGAAGTTAGAATTTCAATACTGCATATAAAATGTTGTTGCATTGATGGGACTGAAGCTAAAAATGACTCATCTTTTATCAACTTTACATACAAAAGATTGGAACAACTGTTCTTTGTGTTATATAGCATTAAACAGTAGTCAATAGAATGAAGATCTAAGTTTATTTTTATATCCAAAATTGTATTAGTACCAAATATATATATATATATATATATATATATATATATATATATATATATATATATATATATATATATATATATATATATATATATATATATATATATATAAGTAATGAACAATAAAATTTGATTTAAAACACTTTATTACTACTAGTTTCATGTGCATAGAATGTACACAATCTTCAGATAAAATGTTAGGATAACATTTTATCTGAAGATTGTGTACATTCTATGCACATGAAACTAGTAGTAATAAAGTGTTTTAAATCAAATTTTATCGTTCATTACTTTTATTTACTCTGCTCTGCACTGCATTGAGCTCTCTTTAGTGGTAAACTATACACCATTATATATATATATATATATATATATATATATATATATATATATATATAATAACTGTTAGTATAAAGAAGATTTGCATGACTCACCTCTGTAAACTTAGCAGCAAGTTTTATTTTAATTTTATATTCTTACACATTAAAAAAATATTTTCTCTTACAAACACCAGATGTTCTATATAACTAATGATAGCGCACTTCAAGTTGCCTTTAATTTAATAAATTGATTTATAGATATATTTAGTCTATATTCTTGTAATATCTTAAGAAAGAAATTGACTCATGTTGTCTCTATATTCAAAATATATAAAGTAGGCATTCACTTGTTCTAAACATACAGTATAAATTCTTAAAGTTCGCAGAGAAAATGCGATTCCAGGATATTCTTTCTATTGTTCAAACAGAGGAAACCACAATACTCCTCTTCAACATTGCCCAATAGCAAATAAGTATATAAACAAGACCCAATAGGAATTGAGTATGCAGACAATACCCAATAGGAATCGAGTATAGAAATGTCTGTGCAGAGGTGACCATGCAAATATTCTTTCAACAATTTTCCTTTCCTATTTACTGCTTGTCTATTTTTACTTTTTTATTAGCACATTTTTAGGAAGCTGGGCACTCGATAAAGTTGCATTACATAAAGTTCTGTGTATTAATTCTAGGATGCATGTTAGCTATGTTAGCTGGTGTAATGAGCTGACGTACACTCTTGTATGAATTACTACCCATAGTAGTAGGCAGCCTAGCTGTACCATCAGTGGGTTTATATGTTTTCTCCAAATTAGTCTACTTTGCTGTATAATCAAACAGTGCAGCACTCATAACTTGCCTCAGAAGGTCAAGCAAGCTTGCAGTTGAGTCTATAATAATATCTATTTAAGTCTTGCAGCTAGCCAATAGCACGTCAATAGTTCGTATTTGTTGTATGCAGTGGGTGTGGCTATATTGAATTATCATTAATATATGGTAGGAAGTCCACGCCATAACTCTGAGTTTGTTAACTGAATCTTCATTCCTCATCATTATTCCATTTTCTCCACAGTTTCAGTAAGAATAGGTTTTGCCTCTGCACCTCTTTGCAAGTTAGCCGTTTTCATTTTATTGATTGTGAATCAAACAAGCAAACATGTTCTCTATAGTGAAGACAACTCCCATAATGTAGTCACATTGTTACATACAGTGCTATTTACATTTATTGTAATTGAAAATTATCTACTCCTCATTGTGCGAATAATGCAATTTATTTTTTTAACTATTAAAATGCACATTTTTTGCTCTTTCATGATTTTGAGAGAGAGGACAACTCTCAACATAAATAATTAGAAATTCTTTTACATAGTCATGCAACTTGGCATTGTTTTTTAGTGAAATGTGTGTACAGCAGACATTATTTCTGCCCATAAACTCTGTCAATTTATTGTATGGTGTCTTCTTCTCTCCCTCCCCCCCCCCATCCACTAGCTACATGTCATGTAGAAAGGAGCTAAGAGGAAACAACTGACTGCTCTTTTTGAGAGCAGGAAGACAGTAGCAGTTTTGCCAACTGTAACTTTAAGAACTAGTTTTTCTTGTAAAGTGGAAGGTTCAAACAGTGTTTCTAAAACTATTTATTATAGACACATGTATTTATACAATTTTATACTAATCTTTATCTCTATACACTATTTTATAATATTATTATTTTATGCTACTTTATAGTACTTTATATTATTCTCTAATTTACTTTGTTTGGTTATTTCAAAACTTTTCATACTTTCACATATAGTCAGGTATATGGGCTGCTTTTTTTCCTGCATTGACAAAGCAGGAACTTGGATGATAACAGTAACAATTAATATGCTGACTAATGCAACAAAATGCTATCTGGTATAAAAATAGTTGTGGTATCTGATAATCTTCGTTTGGTAAATATATATTTTCTATAATATTCCAATAAGCATTTGATTACATACACAGAGGCATAAGATGTAAGAAACTAAAATATTTTCTATAGCTTCAATTATTCTAGCGACTACTTCTTCTTCTCGTAGTCGTTTGAGTGGCAGAGTCATGTGGAGATAATTATAGTCAGAAGTAAATAATTTGCACAATATGTTTAAATTAGTTTTGGTCTTAGATTGACTGCCAACATATTAATTAAATGTGAAAACTTACGCCAATCAGGTTACTGAATTTACATGGTAGTGTGCTATTTTTATGGCTATTAACAAGTTTCTCTGGGTGTTTCACTCGCATATCTAATATAACCTTAATTTTAGGAATAGTGTACACTTAGTATAAGTCAGAACTTGACTATCTGTTGAAGCTGTTACTGTAACTTATACTGTGTATTTCTATATACTTAGCTCTAGTTAAATTATAAGAAAATGTTTGCTCAATCTTAACGAACAAATTGATAAGTGAATCACATGATAACAAGAAAACGTAATGAGCTAACTTCTTATCTTGGCCTACTTTACTGTAGCTAACATATTATTCTTGCTACACCCAAAATTACAACCAGGTTTTTGTCCCACAAATTATGAACTGCCCAAACAACATATAGCAAGCAACGTTATCTTAAGAACCGGTTAATGTTAAGCATACATAGGTGGAACACACTCACTCTAATCTTTTGTTTATATTGGAAGACTTTGGCATGGCGTAATCATGATACCCATTGGTTTGTGAAGCCAGTATTATACTGTATAGTATCAAATGCTAACAACGCTTGTGTCGCATCAATGTAAGTCGTGTTGAGTGAAAGAGTTGATCAAACTCATAAAGGCAGCGTTTGAGTAGTGGCTGCCTAAATGTTTTGACCCAAAAGTTGCCAAAAAGATGATGCTTATATATTTCTCTATTAGAATATTTAAGTCTTTCACTTGATACAATTATTACATAATAGAATTGGGTGAATGGCTGATTTACAGTTTCCATATCAATCAATTTTTGAAGCTTGAAATTGATTAACAAGGATGCACTAACACTTTACATACTTTGTCGTTTTACATGTTAAACAAAACTTTAGAGAATAGCAACAATTTGTGAAGTGCCTCTGTCTAATCAACATTTTAGTAACCTATTACAGGATGCTGTAGAAATTCTCTGATTTCAATGGTTGTACCGTTAACTTTGCACTACATGAAAGTAATTTTCCTTTTGAAAGCAATCTTACGCGTACAGATATTTAAACTGCTTGCTTTGCTTCTTTGTTCCCACTTAATGTAACTAAATAGATAAGTTTATTTTTATTATTCTATTACTCATGACCAAACAGGTCTAATAATAATGATATATAATATCAATACATTATATATTTTGAGTCAAAAAGCAACAACTTGCAGTGTGTATCAGAGAAATAATGTACTTTGTTAGCTTTTATATGTAGTACTTTTTCCCTTTGTTCACTTTTTACTAACTTTTTTGCTATAACCATTGCTCAAGGATGATGGTATTTTATAAGCAACAATATTTTCTATTTTCCTGTCAATGTTTATAATATGCTGTGAACATACATTTTTCCCTAGAGTCTATACAGTGTTCATGTATTTTAGAGCACAAGTCACCAAATATAGCCATCTCTAAACGAGCTGCTTATAGCTAATCAAACTATACATATAGATGCATTCATGGTATACACATAGAGATCCTGAAACCTTCTGGAATGAACTATCTGATCACTGTTTCAGTGTTGGAATACAAAGCATGACTACACATTATAATGTTATGCAACTGTACTAGAGACCTTCAGTTGTGAAATGACCATGGCTTTTGTCACCATTTCCAACAAGTTGCTTTGTCTAATACCACCATATCATTCTTATTTTGAAAAAAACAGTTAAAGAAAAAAATGGTCTCCAACCATCGGATTTTATGTTTTATTATAAACATTTGAAACGAAGTTTGTAAACAAGTGGAAAAGTTATTTATACATTTTCATATTTATGCTTTAGATTGTTATTCTAGTTTAATACTAACGGCATTTATTCAAAACTAACTTTGAACTTTGTGAATCTATTGAGGAAAAGCTGTATACTACGTCACATTTATTTATAGATTAGACTCACTTAATGTACGTATACTGTAGTCTGTAATGTAACTATTCTTTAACTCATTTTATCATTGCAAGCTTACTCAGCAGTGGCGTAGCCAGAATTACAGCAAGAGGTATTCTTTAATCCTATTTGATAGTTGATATTTCTATTTTAAACATTCTATATTAGTTTGTATGTATTTTATATTGTTGTATATTAGTCCACCAGCAATTAAGTAATTATTATATCTTTTTAAGTCTTTGAATGAAAAAAATTACAATATTAAATATTATGTGTCCACTCATTTGATTGGTGAAGCTTTATCTTTAGATTACATAAACACTGATATGGTTACTAGGTTTTTCTTGCACGGAATAAACTGTCATTTACTTTTAAATTTTATCAATTCAATTAAAGCTCTTCAGAATAGCTGAATAAGTACTAGTCTCATACTTGTAAGGATTAGTTTTGTTATACCAGCAATTAGCAGAAATCAACAGCAGCAATGCTTTACGCTGCCAAGTCAACTTCTGTTGCCATAGCTCTGTTGAGCATCTTGCTAATAGGTGAGTAAAGTTACGGCATTTATTGCCTACTTTAGTTGCTAAATTATAGCAGAATTAGTAGATTTTATTATTAAAAATATTATATGCAACATTTTTGCTTCACGATTTGAATCATGCAGTTTACTCCTATTTTCTGAATAGGCATTAATATAGATAGTATAAGTTGAAGCTAAAGTTCTGATTTATATTGTTTGATACAGAAAATACAAATGTGTATTTTGGCTTATGCACATTGTTGTCTGGTAAAAGCGCCATAGGTACAAATGGGACAGGCACAAATAGCACAGATATAAATAGCACGGTAAAATGTCGCACTGAAAATAGAAAAGAAAATAATGGTACAAAGGGAAAAGCAGGTAAAAATAAAACATTTGCTATATATTGGTGTTTGAGGAAGGTGTGAGTTTGGGTGGGGTTGGAGTTTGGGGTGGGGTTGGGGTTTGAGTAATTTTAACACCAGAGTACCAGTTTTACCTGCTTTTCCATTTATGTTATCATCACCTGTGCTCTTATTATAGTTGTGCCATTTGTACTTGACATTTTCCAAATCATGTACACCAATTTATTCATATAGTTGTAATGTTGAATCTGCAGTTATCTCATTTAACACAGTATGTTGTTTATTCTATAGGCGGGTTCAAAGTTAGTGCCGCTGATGCCTCTCAAGGTTTGCTGGGTCTACTGCAGAACCTCGTCTCAGTGACAGTGAATGAAACAGGAAGTGATGTCAAAGTTCCTTTAGTAGTACAAGGAACAGAAGTAATGACAGTTCCAACACAAAGTACTTCCTTCAAGACTGCTCAAAGAGATACACAAACATCTGAACTCACAACAACTACAACTCCATCAATCAGTAAAACAACAAAATCTAGAAGTCTGTTAGATTTATTGAAAAGTGTTGTTTCAGTGACAGTTAATGAAACAGGGGCTGATGTTACAGTTCCATTGAAAGTAGTTGGGACTGGAATGGAAACAATTCCTGTAGGAAAGAGAAGTACTACCAACACAAAGATACCACCAACTACTACTGCTGCTTTTCCTACAGCTTTACCAACTACTATCACAACAGAAACACCAACTACTACCATAACAGAAACACCAACTACTACCACAACAGAAACACCAACTACTACCACAACAGAAACACCAACTACTACCACAACAGAAACACCAACTACTACCAATACAGCCCTACCAACTACTACCACTACAGAAACACCAACTACTACCACTACAGAAACACCAACTACTACCACTACAGAAACACCAACTACTACCATAACAGAAACACCAACTACTACCAATACAGCCTTACCAACTACTACCAATACAGCAATACCAACTAATACTACTACAGCCTTACCAACTACTACCACAACAGAAACACCAACTACTACCACAACAGAAACACCAACTACTACCACTACAGCCCTACCAACTACTACCAATACAGCCCTACCAACTACTACCACTACAGAAACACCAACTACTACCACTACAGAAACACCAACTACTACCACTACAGAAACACCAACTACTACCATAACAGAAACACCAACTACTACCAATACAGCCTTACCAACTACTACCACAACAGAAACACCAACTACTACCAATACAGCCTTACCAACTACTACCAATACAGCAATACCAACTAATACTACTACAGCCTTACCAACTACTACCACAACAGAAACACCAACTACTACCACAACAGAAACACCAACTACTACCACAACAGAAACACCAACTACTACCATAACAGAAACACCAACTACTACCACAACAGAAACACCAACTACTACCACAACAGAAACACCAACTACTACCACAACAGAAACACCAACTACTACCACAACAGAAACACCAACTACTACCACTACAGCCCTACCAACTACTACCACTACAGCCTTACCAACTACTACCACTACAGAAACACCAACTACTACCATAACAGAAACACCAACTACTACCACAACAGAAACACCAACTACTACCACAACAGAAACACCAACTACTACCAATACAGTGATACCAACTACTACCACTACAGAAACACCAACTACTACCACAACAGAAACACCAACTACTACCAATACAGCCTTACCAACTACTACCAATACAGCAATACCAACTAATACTACTACAGCCTTACCAACTACTACCACAACAGAAACACCAACTACTACCATAACAGAAACACCAACTACTACCACAACAGAAACACCAACTACTACCATAACAGAAACACCAACTACTACCACAACAGAAACACCAACTACTACCACAACAGAAACACCAACTACTACCACAACAGAAACACCAACTACTACCACTACAGCCCTACCAACTACTACCACAACAGAAACACCAACTACTACCACAACAGAAACACCAACTACTACCACAACAGAAACACCAACTACTACCACAACAGAAACACTAACTACTACCACAACGGAAACACCAACTACTACCACTACAGCCCTACCAACTACTACCACTACAGCCTTACCAACTACTACCAATACAGTGATACCAACTACTACCACTACAGAAACACCAACTACTACCATAACAGAAACACCAACTACTACCACAACAGAAACACCAACTACTACCACAACAGAAACACCAACTACTACCACAACAGAAACACCAACTACTACCACAACAGAAACACCAACTACTACCACAACAGAAACACTAACTACTACCACTACAGCTTTACCAACTACTACCACAACAGAAACACCAACTACTACCACAACAGAAACACCAACTACTACCAATACAGTGATACCAACTACTACCACTACAAAAGCTTTTAAACCGTGTGATAATGTTATAGAAGACTTTTTCTCAGTAGTCTTACCCAACACATCAGATAACAGCTCTAGTACAATGTTATTGATGCAGTTTGCTATGGCTAAAATGGTGAGTTGTCACTGCATATTTATAGTATAACATTAAACTAATATATGAGGTAATATTTTAAGAGACCAAATTTTGGGACACATGATGCGAATTCCCTGCACCGACTATGTACAGAAAATTCACACAGCCGAAAAATGAGCTGCTGTGCTCCAATTTTAGGTGGCTTTGATGTAAATAAACTGCTGAAAAAGTAGTGCAGAAATTTGGTGCAAATTTGATCTAATTGGCAGATTGAAGTTTAGCGGCACATATTTTGAGTTTCAAGATCACGTTCTGCTTAGTAGCTGTTTAGTTTTTTCATATTCGGTGTTTATACCTAAAATCATTTTCCTCTCCACAGCAAGTTCTGTAGCTATAAAGACAAAAGCCTGTAGGCAAGCAGTAACTTAAAATACAACAAGTATTGTGTGTAGTAGATTATTCTCAAAGAAGAGTTTAATGAAGTAAATATTATGGGCAGATAAATAATATTAAGCCTAGGGCCACACTGTGCGTATTTTCGCATGCGAAAATTGAAATCACAAGTAGCAAAGGTGTCCACTGTGCGCGTTGAGAAAACATTCGCCCTTGTCGCTCTGCATTTTCAACGCAAGTGCGAATCGTCTCTGTCGTCATCACCTAATTGGCTGGTAGTTATTCAGCGAGCCCAATTTCTTTATTTTAGCGCTAAATTCCAGTAAATTGCGTTTTATTGAAAGCGAGTGCGATTTAAAAATGAAAGCTTTATTTATCACGCATCACTGACGCTACAGTGGACGCCTTTGCTACTTGTGGTTTCAATTTTCGCATGCGAAAATACGCACCGTGTGGCCCTAGGCTAACAGACATTTAAGCTTGTTTGTATGTTGTATATTGGTAAAGTAAAATGTATATATAATGTTATTAGTTGATATAAATCAAGTAAATATTTGAGCTTCAACATTATAACTTTATAATTAAGACACGTAAAGCGCTTTGGTTTTCAATTAGCATAAAACTTTAGAATTGTTTTGCAACTGCATATTTGTTGCATATTGTGATGAACCTTGGGAGTTGTCATTACTATGTTCTGAAAAGTTCTAGAAATAAGTAACAATAAAATTATTCCTACTCATTTCAAGACACTATCTTCTCTCTATTGAGTACAAGGAGTTATGTTCTTCACTCAATTAATCCAAATCCACTAAATTACCACAACATGTAAATAACTTGGTTTAATTTTTGTTTACTTTTTTACTTTTATATTTTATAAATAGAAAAACGTAACTGTTTGTAATAAATAAACTATTTCACTTTCTGGATGCACTGAAAATCAAGGCCATAAAGTGCTTAATTCAACAAACTGCATCACTTATTTAGATATAGTCTTACTAAGTATTGCGAACCCATACCTCTTGACAGTTTTGGACGGTAAATTTTGCAACTACTCAGCTACTTTTCTAGAAGTAACTGAGCATTTTTATCGCATGAAACAAATGAGTTGGTTTAGCTACATGACGTTTTTTACCTCAAGTTAGTGCAGATTTTACAAGTTATTCTAATAACTGATGTTGCTGGTTGTTTCTATTTTAGTGTAGTAAATCACAGAAATGTTTTCTGTACCATTTTTTGTTTTTTTTTTTATATTTAAGTAAATTGATGGACCTATGATTATAATACTAATTATTGCAGCCTAAACTCAACGGAACTTAGAATTTAATCTTAAGCTCAATATCTGTTTATTATGTTTTTCAATTTACATGTGTCTTATCACTCAAGTGACAGTTTTAGACTTTCTTGAATTTCTACTCAAACAAAATGCAAACAATAGTATAGTAGTTCATACTAGCAAAAGTCAAACTTATTTGTCATTACGCTAGAGCTTTCATAAAGTTTGAGTAACCAGCGCTTTTAGTTTTTACTAGATTTTCTACCTGCTGTCACTTGGGTCTTGTTAAAACTACAGTATTATAGGGTTTACATAATATTCTACTTTTTTTCAGTCAATTTCATGCTTTGATAACACATTAAAAAGCAATCAGGTTTTTTTTAGAGCACTTGATGATTTTTTTCCATATGTGTAGGTGTTGATATACCAGAAGAAAATAGCATGGCATATCAACACACAGCATATGGTTATAATAAAATGATTTTTACTGAGTGCTTCTATAAGTGTTGAAATATCATATTGGGTATAACTTGAAATGTTGTTGTCGTTACCAACATAGTATATAAACTGTGTTATAATTTAAGTAAAATAATAAGATATTTACAAAACATTTACTATTGACCAAATAAATCAATGTTAAATATTACAGGTGCTATTGGTAATAAATTTAGCATTTCTCATGCTTTACAAAGCCATAAACACATTTTCCAAATAATTAAATACTTTGAGTCTAATTTGTCAACAAGGAAAGTTCTTTGCATTGTTTCACAACTGCATGTTCATTATTAATTGTAAGCACACTAAGCAATGCACATGTACACATTCTATATGATTCAATTTGATTTGCTTTTTTGTAGTTAGAACAGTTCTTGATAGACAGGAATACACAGAATACCACGTATAAAATTGTTGATGTCAGTTGCCATTCCAACTCTCCAACTGATTACACCTGCAATACCACATGTGAGCAGAAACCAACCAGGTTACGCCAAAAGAGAAGTCCATCTCAGATCTACTTAGACTTTAGCAGTTATTTAAACAAAACCAATAACTTATTTGGTGATATTTTAAAGAATATCCAGAAGACTGGAGTATCAGCAGTCAATTTGGCAGCAAAAGTCAACAACACTGGTGGACAAGAAGTTCCAGCAGGGACAAACTTCACTGTTTCTGGTAATCCATCCATCTCTAGTCATCAGCAAACACTAATACCAGCAACTAATACCACAGCAACAACACCAACTACTAACACCCAATACAGTCCGCCACAGATAAGCTGCTCCAGTGGCAAGTTTGACCTTAACTGCCCTCAAGGACAAACCGTTGTAGGAATAGGAGCTGGTGCAGGGGGCCTCCTGCTTATAACATCTTTGGCGCTCTTAGTCTATTATTTGAACCAAAGGAAGTCTTTGAAAGGTTTGCTTATTTCAAATTGCTCCTAAATTATAGAGCCTGATGCTATTGCAGTATATTTAAGCATTTCTAAACATGTTTTGGTGTATTTTATTTTAAAGTTGTTAGTCATTATTTAGCCACCTGCATACTTGACTGCAAGAATTTACCAATTTATTTTAGTTGAATTTTCTTTCAAAATGTGACCGACCTATTATTTATACATGCAAATTTAATGAAAGTTAGATGCATTAGAGCATTTATCTTAGTATGTAATTTACTGATGAAGATATTTTTCAAATGCATGTCAAACCTAAAAGTATAATAGAACTCAAATATTAAATAAGTTGTTAGGTAATGGCAATGTTCTAAATCAATACAGGTAGTAGCTTTTTTGTTTCAGGTGACAATGATAAGTCAAGTCTAAACGACCATCTGGTAACATCTCTTGATGAGTTAGAATTCAGAAACATGGAGAGGATCAGTGGACTGATAGATAAGAATGCAGATTACGTAAGTTGGTCTGCGTGCAGCTTATTGCATGAAAAGCAACTGCTTCATTGTGTTTGTAAAAATATTTACTTATGTTAAGGTAAATGCAATGAATGTGTTTTGAGATCATTTTATTATTCTAAGATATTCTGTTCCTTATAACAGGTAAATTTCTGTTTTCACTTTATTTCATCCTTAGCATGAATTCTTGACCTTCAGGTTTGGTGCTAAATATTGTGACATTTTGGATTCCTTTCATGACTGAAAAGTTGATGTGTTTATGCCTACAGATTAAAGTAACCAATTTTGTAGCAGTAGTTTTTACAACTATAGTGCAAACAGCTAACACGTTAAATGGATGATTATCATAAATAATAATAATATTTTAGTCAACAAATATTACATACTGCTATATCATGAAAAAAATACTAAATAAGCAGAAACCGGAAACTGATATTGTATAGAGTTATCTTCTTATAGAGGGAAATCTCTTCTGGCCAATAGTATTAGTAATAGTATTTGACCAGTAGTCTACCAAATTATAACAAATATTTCAAACTGCAAGCAATAAAGATTTTTGACACATGTATGGCTTATTATTTTAAGTTCAGTTATATTTTGTGTTTTGTGTAGCCTACTGCACTTTGTTTTGACGCTATTGATAATAAAAATTAAATCACGAAATCATGGTTGAAATTTTCCTTCCTACATTTAGCAACCAGATATCAGATCTGCAAAATATAACGTATAACCTAATCTAGCATATTGATTGCGCTTTGCAAAACTAAACTGCTTCAACTTAAGGATATATAAATTTTATATAAATCAATTGTTAGTTCAAAATTATTATATAATTATAAATTTAAACTTTGCACAAACACCATCTTATGTAATGTAATTGTTTACAGGGTCACTCCAATAAATATCAACTGTAATATATTTATTTGCAAATATATATATTATTTGTTTAGAAAATTCCAAGAGCCACCAACATAGACCGGTTGAACCTAAAAAACTTAGGAGAGGTTCCTCTTGGCGTTGACAATGTGAACTTTATTGGAGCTAAGGCTTGGAGTCCGAGTATGCAATTCCAGCGTCCCCCATTAAACAGGGAGCTTATACAAGTGAGTATATTTAGAACATAGTTTGACGGTATAAGGGAGTAGCTGTGGTCTAGGGGTTAGAGTGTTTGCTTTGTGAACATGAAGTTATGGGTTCAAACCCCGACAAAGGCCATTGGTGATGTTAGGAAGAGATACCAGTCATAATTGCTCCTGTGCCTCTTCTAAGTAAGTCCTTAGCCCGATTTAACAAAAACACTTTCCATTTGGGGTTTCTTACAGGGATAGCGACTATAAACTTGTGTAAGTTTTTTATAGTTTGACGGTATAAATGTAGTGTGTGTATGATTAATATATTTTCAAAGTAATCTAGATACTGTAATAAACCAATATAATGGATGCACTTGTGCATTTAAAATATATTGCCAAAACTGAATTTTTAACAATAATCATAAATGCAGATATGCATGTTGAGGAACAGCTGCTCTAAAGTTAGCAGAAGCAGCATGCTTGCTTTATGATTTTTGTCCATGTACAATGCTTTAGCAGGAATAGAAAAAACTAATGCAGATTAATGTAGTCACTATTCCTGTAAGAAACTCATGATGAAAAGAAGTTTTTAAAGTGGGTTAAAGATTTATTCATATGACTATGTGGCACAGGAGCAATTATGACTGGATGCTCTTTCTAACATCACCAATGGCCTTTATTTGGGTTCGAACCCATAACTCCGTGCTAACTCTCTAACCTCTAGACTACTGATGCTCCATATAGTACATTGTGAATAGATGTAAATAGATTTAAACAAGCATATGCTCACATGCTGCTATTATACAAATGTATGTATATATAATTTTAGACCGAGAATGGCATCCCTAGGAAGGACTACTAGTTGGAAGCATCAAAGCTGGTTTTATGCATTTATATTTACTCTGGCTTTTCCATATGTCTATCTAATGTGTGTTCATTAAGCTCAAGCTACAAGTTTTATCAATTTTATTATAAAAATTTCCAAACATACATTAATTTATCATACTATGAAATTTTATATATTTTTAATAAATTGGTGTTTGGCTTTTCAACATTTATTAGCATTTATATTTAAATTAAAATAAAATGGAGCGATTAAAATTTACTAAAAAAGCATTCATATTTCAAAGCCTTATTTTTGCTTTAATTAAAATATTTTTAGATTTGGGAATATTTTTATATAATGTTTGTATCTGTAAACTAAAGCTATGTCTATATTATCCCATGACTTATACCTTCTAGTAGTCTTTATATCTTATGGAATGTTATAGAGATACAATAATGCTGTCGAAGTAATTGTGTTGTGGTTTTCAAAGTGCTATGTAACTGTTGTGACATACTGTTTGTTCATCAAGCAGTCAGTTAGCTTTGAGATTCGATAGAATAAAGTGTAGTGACAGTAAGCAAGTTGGTAGTAGTTTATTACAGTATTTGCCTATGCATCATAATAACATTTTAATTATAAGAGTAAGTAATTATAAACTTCTGCTATAATAAATATATTTTACTAAAAATATTTCAATACTTGCTACGATAAGCACTTGGGCTGAACCTTTTATTGAAATAATTGATAAGAATCTACAGTGACTATTCACTAAACAAACAAATATCTTTGCTAAGTGCTAATTTTCAATAAAAAGAAATCTTGTCATTCAAATGATTAAGCAAAAGAATTTGAATACTTTTTTTTTACAGTCAACCTTAAATTTTCTCAATCAAATTGATCCTAGCTTATCAAAACATCTAATAAAGCTGCTATATAATTGATTCTCATCTTGAAGTTGCCTCTGCTTTAATTCCATATATTTCCATGTGTCTGGTAGTTCACCTAAAACACTTTTAAGTAAAGGAGGTAAAATAGCGCAATGATTTAAAAGAGAAAATTTATAGCATGTGGTCCAACTAGTCAGGTGACTCAACTAGCCCCATTCTCCCCTGCATAAATTATGTATATACAAATGACTACATAAGATCTATAAAAGCTCAGAAATATCTACCATATGTACAGAATTGATTATTATAATAATTCTAGTGTAATTTGAAAATGATTAAATGTTATAGGACTGTGAAATAATTTTAAAAAATAGAAGACTGCAAGACTTGCAATGACATTAGACTCTAAGTTGTCAGCTTGCTTGATCTTCTAATACGTGCTATAAATGTTGCTGTTTCGCTATACAGCAGAGTGGAATGATTCTTTAAAAAACAAAGAAAACCACTAAACACTTAAGGCTGTCTACTAAGAGAAACTATTATTGGTAGTGAGTTTAGTTCAATACACCAGCGAGCATAGACAGTAAAGGTTAACAAAAAAGAGAGAAAATTTTTGAAAAAAGTCATAGTTGCTGTTGAAGAGACATTTCTATACTCAATTCTATTTGGGTAATGTCTGTATACTCAATTCCTATTGGGTAATATTAATATCATGATCAGAGACTTCGGTTTCCTCTGTTTAAAGAGTAGAGAGAATATCCTAGACACACATTTTCTCTGCTAACTTAAACAAATACCGTAAGCTTAGAACAAGTGAATGTCTACTTTATATATCCTGAATATAGAGACAAGATAAGTCAACTTCCTTCTTAAGATATTCCCAGAATATAGACTAAATATATCTATGAATCAATTTATTAAATTAAAGGCAACTTGAAGTACGCTATTAGTCTCTATTATTAGGGAGCAGCTGTGGTCTAGGGGTTAGAGTGTTTGCCTAGTAAAAAAATGAAATCATGGGTTCGAGTCCAACAAAGGCCATTGGTGATGTTAGGAAGTCGAATCTTTTCATTGAGCATCTTATTATACAATTAATAATTTTGCTTTAAATTTCTGTTGTATTCAAAAAAACTAGTTTAAAACCAACCAGCAATGTATTTTCAAAATTGCTTCTGTGCCCCATGTGAATGAGTCCTTAGCCCGATTTAACAAAAACCCTTCCCATTAGGGGTTTCTCACAGGGATAGTGACTATGAACTTGCGTGAGTTTTTTTATCAGTATCTATTATAAAAGATTCGTGGTATTATGATAAGCATATATAAATTATATATATATATATATATATATATATATATATATATATATATATATATATATATATATATATATATATATATATATATATATATAATTATAATAACACTTGCTTTTACATATATATTTACACAATGGTCAGCCATGCAAACTTTCCATATAGGAGCAGCTATGGTAGCTGTTTAATGCTATACTTCACAAAGGCAACTTATCCTAAATTTTTGTATGTTGAGTTTGTTTAAGATGCATCAGTCAATTTTAGGTTTAATTCCTAATAAAGTTTAACAACGGATTAATTGCTTCTAAAAGTAGCATTGAATTTTAACTTCAAATAAAAGGTAATTTTTAAAATGCTTTGCTTGTTGGTTTTGAACTAATTTCTTTTGCATACAATAGAAATTTAAAGCAAAATTAATAATGGTAGAATAAGATGTTCAATGAAAAAATTTGGCTAATAAAATCTTTATTTTATAGATAAATATATATCGCATGAACACAAAATATATCTGGAATATTTACAAATTTTGCCTCAACATACTTAACTACAGGCAATTATAGCTGCTTATGCCCTGCATCTGTCTAACCTTTGGCAAATTTGTAAAATTTAGCTTGAACTGGGGCTCAAAGTATCTGTATTTTTCAAACAAAATTCTTCCAAACTATTATAAATTGTTAAACAAAAAAGTCTCAACAATTACTGCTTGGAGGGCTTTCAAAAATCTTTTGTGCTGCACATGGTGATTCTCAAAAAAATATGTGTTTTAAATATTTGGCTATTGTTGCTACAGACCAGTTAGCAAAACTATTGAAAAACAATTTTAATTTGATTTGCCTTTGATGGCCATGTAATTTCAGACTGGGGCCCAGCCTGTAGGGCAATGTTGCCCTAGAAGAATGGCATATATAGTCATATAATATCATTTTTTGTGAGTAAAAACAAAAGCATCATCAGAGGCAGACACAACAAATTAGCAAAGTTGTTTATCATTGCTGTATGCTCTATAGAACTACAGTAGTGAGAATATACTTATAGTTCAACTCTAGAAATGTGTTGGCTTATGTAAAAATCGCAATACTGAAATACACGGTTTTCTGATTGTCAAGACAGCTTAGCTGAGAGATGCTTTCTCTCCAAAGAGTTTAGACGAGTCCTTCTAACAGCTCATTCAGAATGTGAGAAAAAGCTGCTGATTGGTTCACATCCTGAAAAGGTATGGAGGCACTTCTCTTACCCCTGCTCTCTCTATATTTAATGGTAAGAGTAGAACTACAGAAGTACACATATCCTGGGTCAGAGTACTTCTCACATGATACACTCACTACACCGTAACCTTTGTACCTAATCGTCGAGAAATAAGCTTCTGTCTAAAAATAAATCATTAGCTTACTTTCAATGAGGTTACAAAAGTCTAATAATATATTTGAAATACAAATATTTTTGGGAGAAACATAAACTAAAGGAATTTGATGAGCATTGTAGTTAAAGGTGAAATTAGTCTTGTATCTGAGTCAACTTACTTTATTTGATGCAGTACACCGCGAATACTTTCATTTCTCAATTATTTTCTAAATATTCTAGCTGCATGCTAATATATACGAGTATAATGTGTTTATTTGTCTTAAACTCTAGAAACGTTAAAAAGTAAATGTAATAAGTGAACATTTTATCATTTTTTGCTCTATTTCTAAATTATTTGTTAAATCCTTTATAAAAAAAGTTTTTGTAAAGCTTTTTTAATAACAGTCAGTGAACTATATTTAGCTGGAAGTAAAACTTGAATTTATAAAATAATTATAATTTCAAGTCCAGTTACTAATTACTGTAAATCTTCAATAATTAGCAAAAAGCGTGGTTCTTTTAGTAGACGCAGACTGAATCATAACAGAAAACCAGGATGTATTTAAATCTGATTGGCTAAAATAAATTTATGTTGACCTCTCAAATAATTTCGTGAGGCTTATTTTATAATCTGCAAATAGTACAGCTTTCAGTCTTTTAAATGCTACAAACTACAAACTGTACCAACGATTTTATTTTGTTATACAGGGCCCTTCTTAGCCTGTTTTTCTTAACATATTAAAAAGCAAGAGTGGTAAAAAACATGCTAACTAATAGAATAACTGCAATGGTTATTTTTTAAAGGATGGGCTAATTTTTGTTGTTAAAAGATCCTAATTAGTAAGAATGTATAGATTGCTCAGCTGATTTTAGCTAATCCGCCAGATGTGCATATAAAAACATAAAGGCAACAACCAGTATAACTTCATTTGAGCATAAAAATAATCTAGAATTAAGACTTTCACATCTTTCAGTAAAATAAAATGGAAGCTTTGGTTCAACACAGCTATATACTTACAAGTTTCTTTCCAATATCATCTTTAGTGGTTACATTTAGGCTCTCAAACGGAGGGTATTCTGCGAGGTTTAATGTTTCATTACGGATGTAGTAGATTAAACCAGGTGTGGTGATATTTGAAAAAGTTGTAGTCTTAGCTGAAAATAAATGATTGTTGGATTACTTAACGAAAATAGATTTCAACACAGCTAAAGATAAACTATTGAATGGAAAGTGTAGTTGGTGGTGTTTAATTCATTATCAATATTATAGCAAATTTTGAAAAAAATTTCTGGTGGTTATCGTATAGATGCTACTTCCAGCCGTGTGGTGCTTTTTGTACAGTGTTATGTGTTATTTGCTTACACTCTTGGCTTTATTCACTCAAGATGATACTGCCGTCGATAACTTAAGCAAACTCATACAAAAGCATTTTAATATGTATACTCTCCGGCGTTGAATTGCTCAGCCTATTACCAGTAGTGTAAACTTATCATGAACTTAATATTGATACCTGTTTTCCTTTTCAATACTGGATAAAGGTTACAGACCAAAGGTTTTGTAATGTGCTTGTGCTAGTATTTAGAAATATATCAAAAACAAGTTAACCACTACATGAGCATCTTTAAAGTATGTCACCTGCCTTTTTCAAATTTTAAAAGGCATTTAATTATAGTCTACACATTAAAACAATACAAGTGTAGCTTCAGGTTCAACTATTTTTAACTAAATATTTAGACACAATGCATCGAATGTAGGTCAGCAGGCTAGATATCCCTGTGAGTAGTAACGTTACACATCAATTTCTTTGTTTTCAAAAAAACCTAAAGTTTTAATGATATTAGCCAATTCATGCACCCTTCAACGTGCTCAGGTTCAAACTGAATTTTTGAACATTACAATTTACTGTACTACACTTAGAGTAGGGCCACACGAAACGGGTTACCCATATGCGAGAACATGCAAAAAACCTGTCTAGCTTATAAGTGAGCTGTTGTGTGCAGATCTTCATGCGGGTAGCATGTTGAGGGGAAGTGCAAATAGCCCGTGCAGGTTTGATCTAATTGGCTGATTACCATTTAGCAAGCATACTTGTTTCAGTTCAATTCGAGTTTTAATTTTTATTAATTAAAACAGTTTCATATAGCTTGCAATTCCGCTTTTATAATAAAGCAAAAAGTAGGACGTGACGTTGAAGGTATGCGTGAGCAGCTCCAAAAACGCGTTCACAGTTCAGTTTCAACTGTAGTCTGTCGACCCAATAAAATTGCTTTGCCGATGATGTAGATTCATTTGTAGGCAAACAGTAAAGTTAAACTCAGAGATCATTAGCTAATAAATTTCCGCACCCACAACCCACGCATTGTGTGTGGCAGGTTGTTACCGGGACGGGTTTTCAAAAATTTGGACCCGCATGTAGAAGATCTTAACTTGGTCAGCAGTCATCAGCTATAAAGTATAGAGTAGCCTCTTCTATAATGTTCATGGGAAATGAATATCTAGGATGTCTAATAAATAAACAGTGACCAGGGTAAAAATATTAATTGTGATAGATATCTATCATGCTCATAGCAATACTCACAACTCACAACTGCATAGTGATTGCAGAGAAAGAGGGAGGAGAGAGGGAGGAGAAAGGGAGGAGAGAGGAAGGAGAGAGGGAGGAGAGAGGGAGGAGAGGGGGAGGAGAGGGGGGAGAGGGGGAGGAGAGAGGGAGGAGAGAGGGAGGAGAGAGGGAGGAGAGAGGGAGGAGAGAGGGAGGAGAGAGGGAGGAGAGAGGGAGGAGAGAGGGAGGAGAGAGGGAGGAGAGAGGGAGGAGAGAGGGAGGAGAGAGGGATGAGAGAGGGAGGAGAGGGGGAGGAGAGGGGGGAGAGGGGGAGGAGAGAGGGAGGAGAGAGGGAGGAGAGAGGGAGGAGAGAGGGAGGAGAGAGGGAGGAGAGAGGGAGGAGAGAGGGAGGAGAGAGGGAGGAGAGAGGGAGGAGAGAGGGAGGAGAGAGGGAGGAGAGAGGGATGAGAGAGGGAGGAGAGAGAGGAGAGGGAGAGGGGAGAAGAGTTTATTACACACAAAATACTTGTTAGACCAATCAGCAATGAGTACTTACTAGTAGTAGGTTGAGTAGAGATAACAGGGAGAGAGCACGACCCCTTAGTGAACATGATGTCATCGATAGCTATATCACTCAACCGATTGCCACCAACTATTCCCTCAAAAGCTATCTAGTAAAGTAATAGATACACAGTAACTACACAGCACAGCAATTGGATCCATTCTTGAGCAAAAAGATGTGCAACAAAAAGCAAGAACATTATCTAAAACTCTAACGAATCTAATTACTTCAAAAGAAATTTTTTGTACATTTGAAAAACAGTTCAAAACAACTGATGGAAAACACCCATGCTACTATAGTTGTTGGATATAAATAGAATTTGTATGGATTGGTAAAAATGAAGCAAGCAAAGGAAACTGGAGTTATCCACTATTCATTAAACACAATAAACTGGTGTATTGTCAAGAAACAAGAGTTACCTGGTAAGGATAACCAGTAGCATTGAACTCAACAGTTGCATTCTTCCAGCTGTCTCCCTGTTCACCTGACATACTCCAAATAATGGACTCGTTAAAGAAGAAAGAAATCATTGGATGATGTCAGCAGGCGCAACTGGACCTTGACACAAATTTATACAGATGACAAAAATTAGATGAGCTTCTTACCAATAGTAAAAGAGCTGTATTTAAAACTAACAAACTCTAAATTACTTGCTATACTCATACTGGATCATTAATGTATAATACTTTTGCTCGTATTTATTTCTAGATAGAACACACCAATAAGATAATATACAGATTAGCTAAAATTCTGCAGACAGAATTTTAACTAATCTGTTGTGGTTTGGGGGACCTTTATTTCTACCCTACTTATGCTAGCTTATTAATGCCTTGAGGCTATACAGTGAATGTATAGGGATATTTGGGATATATATATATATATATATATATATATATATATATATATATATATATATATATATATATATATATATATATATATATATATATATATATATATTATATATTATAGTATATATATATATATATATATATATATATATATATATATATATATTATATTATATTATATATAATACAATATATTAGCCTATACATTTTGCTATATATTTTAATACCGCAATTACCATTTATATATCATGTTGATGCCAAAACATGTTTTAAATTACATTTTGCTTTTAAGGCTTATACTTCTCACTATTATAATTTATATAGCTAATCACATAAAGTTATGCATGTATACTATTTTATGCAAACATCTTTTATATTTTAAATTTTTTACCAATATACCAGATAGTGAAACTAAACTTAAACAGCTTATGACTTAATTAAGAATTTTGAAGATCAGCTACATAAATAAACTAGAAAATACATCAAGACAAAAGCAACTGAACATTTCCATAAAAACGTTATGCGCATAAAACTGTTAATACCTAAAAGAATTATACTATTAACCATACCACAGCCCACATCACCACCTTAGACAACTTTTTTCAAAACTGCATAGTTGTAGTTAAACAACTGATACCGACATGGCATTAATAATTGAGCAGAAAAAAGGCATAAAGTGACAGTATACTACATTATATTAATCTTTTTAATTTATTATAATGAAAACAACCTGAAAGCTACAGTTTAGTAAATGCTACAAATATTAGTGTTACTAAATTGAAATTAGTTATGAAAGGCTATTGATGTTGCTTTAATACTGCACGTTTATTTATATATATTTTTACTTTCAAATGAACAGCAAATGCTGTTTTTATTGTTCACATTCTATCCTAAAAAAGTCATTGTACTGTTAGTGTTTAAAAAACCACAGCTGTTTGAACCAACTAAAATAACTTTTTTTGGTTGCTATGATGACAAAGTTAGCATTTAAGCAGTATAAAGTATCATACGTAGGTCATGGGTCATTGGTAATGTCACAAAGGTCATTCGGCCGTTATCACTCATGTGCCGCAGTAAAAGCCTGCAAAACATGTTGCCAGCATGGTAGGAACCAAGAGGTGTAGTTCATAGCCTTGGCATAAGGAAACCCTTCTCATCAGGGGGTCTACTGGGAAGGGATTTATCTGAGCAGTAAACTGTTGAAACTTATTACTGCTAAGATGTCTTTAATGGTAAGCAAGATATGATACTTTGCAACAAGCTTTGGGAATTAGCAATAACACTAGTAATAAACTTACTCGGCTGAATATGTCATTAACAACTGACTCTCAGATGCTGTTAGATTGTTAAAATCATAGAACTGTTTCAAAGACCTTTTTGAAAATTTTTAAAGTCACTTGCCAGAGAGTACAAAATTGGCAGCATGAAGTATTATCACAAAAACAAAGTGTTACTTTTAATTTTCATAGATATACTCTTTTGGAGTAAATTAAAACAAATTACTAAAACTCGTAAAAGATTACTTTAATGTTTCCATTTGGTGCAGGCTAGAATTGGTTTCATAAAAATCGTTGCCAGGTGATTATAAAAAACAAACACACAAGCATCATGCACACATATTAAGCTTGCATTATACTTACAGATTATTGATAACAAACATGACATAGTACTTACACACATCTAAGTATAGTATAGACACAAACAGTGTCACACACCTACCTGCAGAGTACCTGTATTCCTTCCATACATGTGATACCAGAACCTGAGACACTGCAGTTCAGATACTCCTTCTGTCATTAAAGGTGAGTATAGAACTGCTTTGTTTCCTCTCTGTCTGTTACTAGACTCGACATATACATAGTGACCTGAAATCACACTCTGTGTAAGCATAAGAGCAAATGAGTAGAAATCACTGTTCTAAGAAGTCGAATAAACTCGTGACAATATCAAGATAACAAGACTAAAGACATATATTGTAAACTTTCATGAAAGAAAAAAACTTCAAGCTTACATACTCTGCGGCTAAAAAAATATCATAAACATTTTTGAAATAGTCATTGTTACGATAGCCATAGCATGTTTAGCATAAATGAGTTGTATACCAAATATTGTAGAGAAAGTGTGGTCGGCAGATGGTCCTGTGTTGAAGGAAGCCGTAGATCCAGCGTCTATACTCCATTCAGCATCGGAATTATCCTTCCTTCTCTTATTCTGATACGTATTAAAAGTTCTTTCAAAATCAATATCTCTAAACGGAGGGCAACCACCAGTTTGTACAAACACACTGTCAACAGCTATTCCACTTCTTCCTTTATTTCTACTTCCTTCAATTACTAGCTCGGTGATCTCTGTAGCAGGGCTAAAATATTCACAAAATATGTTTGTATTTGCACAGTTAAGGCTGTCAATTATTACGTGACTTATCTGATATTTCTCTGCTTGCATATTGTAAGAAAATCTTGATAGGCCTAAATTTGTTTAACTAAATTATAAATAAAATAATTTTTAATTGCAATAAAAATGCAAATAAAAACATGTAATAATGTGAGAAAAGAAGAAATGCAACAATTTATATAATATTATTTACTTTATAGTAAGTTGGTGAATATTCCATTCTGTTGGAATATTGTAGTCTAACTTAAACAAGTATGAAGGGGATTTGACAGGCTGACCAGCAGTCCTTGTGTATAGACCAATAAACCCATTAGGTTCTATTGCACTTCCTTCGGTTGAGTATGCAAATGTGACGCATAGAGAAGTGCTGTGTTTAGCTAGTGGTGGAGATATGAGTAAAGTGCTGTAGTTCTTATCAGCTGGTGGTGGAAGTCCGAGATACTTTCCTTAAACATAGGAACATAAGAATATATATATATATATATATATATATATATATATATATATATATATATATATATATATATATATATATATACAAGACATCACAATGTAGAAAACCATAGTAGCAGATCAAGCAACTGCCACATATTTAGTGTATCAAAGTATTTTACAAACTTGGCAACTTTGGGTAAGCAAAGAATTAAAAACCAGATTGCCGATTCACCAGTCAAGACAAGTTATCTTCAGCTGTCATTAGTCTTTTTAGGTTTGGAAAAGGCAAATTATATTCACTTGTGACAAATAGCAACTACAACTAAGTCAAATTTTATCATCTTGTTCTACCTTTACTTTTCTGAAGCAACAACAAGTTTTGAGAGACTTTTTATCTACTCATAATAGTATGAATTGTAATTCTCAAATTAGACAATATTATAATATAATATCTTGAATGAATTATATATGTGGCAATTTTCAAAATAAATACTTTGGATTTACCTCGGTTAGATCCTGTATTGAAATCAACAGCTGGACCAAGACTGCTGTTAATGTTCGGTATGATTAGTTCAAAAGCAAATCCACCCTCCGCTGACTTAGTATACCAGCCACAGAGGCTGGTGTCAAATTTACATGATAACATAGAGGCATCTGTGGTAGGTGCTACAACAGAAGTGAAATCCTGAACTTGAGATTTAGGCATAAAGAATTAGTAGTTTCAGTTACTCTGCACAAGTGGAGAAAGTGGACAACTGTATATTTGTATTGCACTCAATTTCCTTCAGCATTTTATCTTCTTTATTTTCTGTTGAATAAATTAAAAGCTCTTCAGTGGTAAAGCATTCAATTATAAACATTGGCATTGTGCTAAAAGAAGTAGTTGCTAAAACAATTATGGCCTGCCACTGAAACATAGAGCAGCACATTTTAAAATTCATTGGTTGGCACTGTAGACAGCTAGCCCATATAGAAAAAAAGTTAATCAAAGCACATAAAAACTTCTGAAAAGCATAGATAGATGTCCAGCCAGGAAACATTTTTTAGTCTACTTTAAAAAGCACTGAATGAGAATCATACTTTTTTTTGAAAAATAAAACTTTTTATACATTGATTATGCAAAATCCCTTTGTTATACCAATAAAAACTGCACGTTCAAGCTATAAATGAGCTCACATAAAAAAAATTTAAATGCGCAACAGGGAAAGTTTTTTCAAGCAACTAATGTTTTAGTCCAGAACAAACTTTACCTGTACAAGTAGGCTAATAATTTTACTAAGAATTCACAGGTAAAAACTAAATATTGTAGAAACATTAAAACTTATAATACAGTCGTTTGTGAATTTATTTAAATTTTAATTAAACATATCTAGTTTAAACTCTGAAATATGTCTAGATGTAAAAAAAGGTTCGAAAACATGATGTGAATTTCAATTTAATCATGCTTTAACTTAGTTTCAAATTTTGAAAAGCAAAACAAGTTAGCCTCAACAGCTGTAGTTATTCAGTTGATCAAGTTTAAAACAAAACGTGTATTAGCGCACAATTGAATCTGAATTTATAAATTTTTGCATATCAGCGTGACCTATTTGAATGAGTCACGGTAAAAGTTTCCTAATCCTCACTTTGCTGCGCAACTTTTGCATACTGTTTTGTCAAAAAAGCAAAAAAGTAACTAGCAATGTGAGAATTTAAAGATTTTGCTAAGGATTAACTTTCAAATAATTTTGCAAACGAATAACAGTTTAATTTGAGTAAAGTGAATAGAAAAGTATATGATAGCATATATTGCATTAAGTTAGCCTAGATGGCTAGAGTGACGCCCTACACATATGCATGTTAAATGCATAACGGGGATGAATATTGGATTGAGAAATTTTGTTTCAACTAAATGAAAAAATGCAAGGCAACTTTGCAAAAAAATTAAAAATAAATGCGTTTTACTCCGAAATATAATACATACTTGAACATTGCGTAACGCCGTTCCCATAAAATCCATCTTTGCATTCACATGTGTGTGAACCAGCAGTGTCTGTACAGTTAGCATTAGGGTGACAGTTGTTGAGTGTTCCATTTAGACACTCATTTATATCTACAAGTAGGTATATCATACAAAATAGCTCAAGGCAATATGAAATTTTGCTTACAGATGCATGAAATAACTATTGTTGACGAGTAGGTATATTTTTATTGCAATCATTAACACACTTGTAAAAACCACTAGCTTTTATGCAGTCAGTATCTTATCTGTCTCATTTAAATAACAAAATATCTTATGTGTGTTTTTGTGGAAGTTATCTCATGTGCATTCTACACTAACCAACACTTATAGTATGGATAAATTACCTTTTCAGGTGCTTAGCTGAAAATTTAATGCTGACAGCAAAAATTACTCTGCCAGATGTTTCACTAATCATAGCGGAAAATTAGTAATTTAAAAACATTTAACTCTATACTACTTGCTTTCAAAATAGAGTTCATGCTACTTTGAAATTATACAGATATCTTATCATTTAAATGCAGTAAAATTGATTTTGCATTGTTCACATAGTTGTTAGTTTTAATAGCTGTAACATTTCACAGTTTTAACTTTGTTAAGCATTTAGAACATATTAAAAACTTTACTAGCTAGAGTTGCTAATGTAGGACTCATAACATTATGTTTGCTAATAAGTCCAATATGTTAGTACATTATTGTAGTGGATTTTAGGTATCCACTGTTGTTTTCCATGTAGTCTATGTTCCAGGATGCTACTTGACATTTCTCGTTCATCACTATATCATGCTAATCCTTGCGTGCCAGACTAAATACCTAACTCTCCTGATTGGCCGCCTACCCCTGTAGTGTGACTACAAAAATGCTATAGCATTTAATTGTGGTTATAAGGACTGTAATCTGGAAGGCCAATCACAGGACAACACCCAACCATATATAAGAAAGATGTAATGCCCTCCTCCAACACTTAAACTTGACACAACTCATGTGCAGTCTAATAATTAATCTTGTGCAATAACTGATATCTTTTTATAAGTAAGGAGTCAGGTTTGGAATATTTTTGTATTGCAAGCTACTAATACATTCTATTGACCTGCTTAAAGTACTTTTACTCTCTCCTTGATACTCAAATATTGAACTCTCACAAACCCACGTGCATGGTAACTTAATTACTTGTCATAAAATTACAACATTATTAGATCTTTTCATACCCTATTTATCGTTTAACATAAATGACCTCCCTAGACTACACAGTTACACTTGGACATAGATAAGCAGTAATAGAGATCTGTGAGAAATTATAGTCACTCTTTTGCATGCTTTTTCCTATAAGTATAGCTTTGCAAATATATTGAAAGGTTTAAGAATTATAGTGAGAAGTTTAAATGAACTCTATTAACTTAAAAATGCAAAAATGAACTGATTGAATCACAATTTTTTGCTATAGGTTTGCCAGAGGTCAAAGTCTAGAAAAGATTATGAGGCTACCCAAAAAAGCAACTTGTTGGTTTTGGCTTCTAACATTTCATGGAGATTTATTACTGGCAAATCATTTACTATTAAATCACTAATTTTGCATACAATATTGTATGTAATGAAAGATTTTCTTGGGGGTCCGCCTAGGGTTAAGCTAAAAATGGTAAGGATATGGCTTGGTCTTCCTCACTTTGACTTAGATGCCAACACTCTAATTTATCAGAAGTTTAGAGATTAGAAAGCAATGCTAAGGTAAGCTAAAGATTTTTACTTTTGTACTGCATTCATTTATCTGTAAAAATAATAACATTGGCGTATGAAACTATCTTTATTATTGAGAAAAATGCAACTAATCACTAGACCCTGTACTAATATTGTGCATGTGGCATGTGTTATGCATCAACTTAAAAGTTAGCTGATAGCAGAGCAGTGTTCTTGTAGTAAGTAGAGAAAATTCATATCACTCTATATCACCTCCAGTTTAATGAAGTTGTGGATTAGAAAATTATTGGTCCAGGGAAGTTTACTGAAAAAGCTGTCAATATGGTGTAGCAAGGGGAGTGGGGCTTGTAGCTCCAAAAAATACTCCAAGTGGTGGAACTGACTGGCAACTTGATGATGCTGAGTTAAGAGTTATACTTGCTGAACCAGCTCTAGTTAGGTACACCACTTTTTATTGAAATAGAACCACACCAGGAATACTCACTGTGGTTTGCAAAGCACCTAGCTATTGTTCATTACATTCTTTGTGAGGAAAAAAGAGGAGGATACGGCAAGAACACCAAAAAGAGGTCGCCTATATTGTATGACCAGAGAAAAAGGGAGGCAAGAAAGCTCAAAGTTTCTAACATTTTCAACATCAAAATTGCTGACCAAGGACACGTATCTCATAAGCACGAGTTTAGGGTTTATCAAAAGCATAAGACTTGTTCAAAGATGTCTGGCAGATGTTGACAGCCAAAGATACAAACAAGCAGTTAAATATGAAAAGATTTGTTTTAAAGAGAGAGGTAGAGAGAGAGAGAGAGAAAGAGATATAGATATTTATATATATATATATATATATATATATATATATATATATATATATATATATATATATATATATTAGTATATATATATTAGTATATATATATATATATATATATATATATATTAGTATATATATATTAGTATATATATATATATATATATATTTTAGTATATATATATATATATATTTTAGTATATATATATATATATATATATATATATATATATATATATATATATATAACTGACTTTGAAATTTACATGTTTGCACTTTTAGTGTCACCTATTCAAACCAATGAGTATTTCAATTTTTTTTGTATTTAATTTCAGTTGAAAGAAATTTCAAATGCATGGTAATAATGTTAAGTAGTCAAGTTTATTAAATAAGATATGTGTGTCTCTAATTTTAGGTTTCAAAACTTACTACAAAACCATCATAAAAGAAATCTCAATTTTATAACAGGTAAAATCAAAGAGCAAAAGACTTTCTTTCTGAATAAAAATTTGCATAACTTTCACACATCATAATCAGTAAGAGTTTGATTATTATTTTTTATTAATTATCAATAGCCTCGTTGGTTGATGGTGCCTGTTTAACTTTATAGTCTAATAGCAGCAATCATCTAGTTTCAACATATGTGAGCTTACAATCTTTAAACTGGATTAAAAAGTAGCTAATATCAGCATAGTCAGTTTTAGCAATAGAAAAGATGAAACAAATTACATAACAAAAACATTTGTTCAAAACATGAGTTGAATAATTTCCAATTAAATGAGCTAATATTTTAAAGATAAAATAAGTCCAGCATACTAAGCAGGTAGGTGTAAATAAAGTTTCATAAATAAAGGTACAACTTTTGGGTCAATGATTCTTGACTAAAAGATAACAAACATATTACAAACATTAAACCAAATGCAAGAGTCACCTAAAATTACACTTTAATTACCAGTACAAGTATATCCGTCTCCAGTGTAACCATCATTACATTCACATGTGTAAGAACCAACAGTGTCTGTACAGTTAGCATCAGGGTGACAGTTGTTGAGTGTTCTATTTAGACACTCATTTACATCTACAGAAACATTACATACAAATTTTTACTTCATTGTAAAACCATATAAATCAAATAATGATATGAATTACAACACATCTTGACTATAAGATACAACACTACTCACTATTGCAAGTATAACCATCTCCAGTGTAACCATCATTACATTCACATGTGTAAGAACCAACAGTGTCTATACAGTTAGCGTTAGGGTGACAAATGCGTGTATTCTCTCTACACTCATCAATATCTAATACATAAAAGTACATGAAAAACTTCTGTATATGTGCAAAGCAAGTTTAAAAACAGTCATACAATGAGTTGAATAAATAAATGATTTTAACACTATTTTAGCAACATGTAGCTACACAAAAAAAGAAAAATATATACAATTTGTCAATTCAAATACAATGTCTACTCTTTCTGTAACAAAATCTGGTCAAAAGGCACTGGTCAAAGTTGCAATATAACCATGAACTTTTATCTATTATATTACTAAAAATATCATAACTCATAAAATTTAAGCTTGTTGATAATCACTAACATAATACAGCTGATGATGTAAGTTTGTTTATGAACTCAGTCTGGTCTCTGTTAAGAATATTTTAAAAGCCAAATACTTCTTTTCAAGCCATGTAACTTGTAAGGTGAATCACACCATAAAAGTACTGTACAGAAGTTTTCCAGTTGTTGTTAATAAGTTTTGTTGAACTAAATTATTTTCACAAGTTTTACCTACTATTGTACAGTTCTACTAAAAAGACTTCGCTGACTTAAAACTATAACAGAAAGAAGAAATCCAGAAAATCTGAATAGAGGGATGAATGAAGCAACATAACAAAGTCAAACTTATCCATTCTATTCATAGCTAAAGCATACTCTGGTAAACCTATCTTATGTTAAAAACAAGGCATAACAAATAGTGATGCTATAAAAGAATCAAAGAGTCTGGCAATGCTGTGTCAACAAAAAATATTTTGCAAGACATTCAAGTTTGAACATCATAGTCTATTACTTCACAAATGAATTTTTTCACAAAATATCGTTTCTTTAACATTTGAAAACTGCACAAACAGATTATTACAAATAGAAAATAAAGTACAACTGACTTTTACAGAGAGTTCCATCTCTTCTATATCCATCCTTACATAAGCAGCTGTATACAATTTTGTTATTCCCTAGCCTTGCAGCTAATTGGCAATTTTTAGAACATATCAGTGAGTCATCAGGACAAGGGATTCCCTCTGAAACAAATGTTTTCAACCATACTATGATATAAAACATGCTTTGCATCAATTTTTTAAACTGTTTACAGCATCTCATCCTCAATTTTAAAATTGATTCTTAAACAAATTTTGAAGACCATTGATAACCAAACCATTATTGCACTTGCTTGCATTTACTCTATTCATCCTGCAAGTTTGTTAAAACATTTCAACAAAAAATTAAAAGCTAACTTGTACAATTCATGATGCAGTTTACAAATAATCTGTTTAAGTGAAGGTTGCAAGAAATAAAAACAATAAAAAGGAAGAAAATTATCTTATGTTGTGTTAGCTGCAGGTGATATATTTATGCTAAAAAGACTACACTTGGTTCAAGGTTAGAAACTATTTTTTTACTTGTAAATCTACATCGCGTGTGTATATATATATATATATATATATATATATATATATATATATATATATATATATATATATATATATATATATATATATATATATATATATATATATATATATATGTATGTATATATATATATATATAATAATTGTATTGTGAGATTTTTTAAAAAAACAGCGATAAAAAGTGCTCAAATTATTATGTGTATAATAATGAGCAATTATATTATTGAGGAAAAGAGCAATTTAATTATATAGATGTTGTTTTATTGTACTACTAATAGTTTCATGCCTCTTCGGCACTCCTCAGGCATAATATTGACAAATTTAAGTAGTACAATAAAACAACATCTATATAATTAAATTGCTCTTTTCCTCAATAATATATATATATGTATATATATATATATATATATATATATATGTATATATATATATATATATATATATATATATGTATATATATATATATATATATATATATATATATATATGAAAGACCTCATAGATACATGAGCCATTTAGTCTGCTTAGAAAATGACGCTGCTAAAACTGAAAAACTGAACAACTGAGAACAATGAGAAGATATATTTGTGTTCAATCAACACCAAATCACAATGATCTGTCATTTTGAACTGGCTGAAAGTATATGAATTATTATACCTTTACAGAAAAATCCATTCCCAGAGTAGCCATCTTTACATTTACAGGTGAAAGACCCAACAGAGTTTTCACACACAGCGTTTGTATCACAGTTGGTGGTTTGTGGGTACAAACACTCATTGATATCTACAGAAGATTATTCTTACAGCTTTATGAGTGTATAAAGCAGATTATACCAACTGCACCTACAATGACATAGAAACATAATTATCTTCTGTTGGTCCTAAATACCTGTACTTAGAACTCCTAATTATTCAGCATCATTAAAAAAAATTAACACAGGATGAGTGAAATATGCTAATACAATATTCATGAACCACTGAATAGCAATAAAAGTTATTGCAATCAAAAGTTTTCAGTTCAAATTTTGATATAATTAGAATTGCTGCCTTTTGCTATCAATACTAGTTAGTATTTTGATTACAATTGTTATACATAAAACACAAGCAATGCTTCAACTGCTTGCTGTTTCTAGAGTACGGCAAAGTTAACTAACATATACCACCTCCTCTGTCACTATACTCTGAATATAACTAACATATACCAACTCATCTGTTACTATACTCTGAATATAACTAACATATACCAACTCATCTGTTACTATATACTCTGAATATAACTAACATATATCAACTTATCTGTTACTATATACTCTGAATATAACTAACATATACCAACTAATCTGTTACTATATACTCTGAATATAACTAACATATACCAATTCATCTGTTACTATATACTCTGAATATAACTAACATATACCAACTCATCTGTTACTATATACTCTGAATATAACTAATATATACCAACTCCTCTGTTACTATATACTCTGAATATAACTAACATATATCAACTCATCTGTTACTATATACTCTGAATATAACTAACATATACCAACTCATCTGTTACTATATACTCTGAATATAACTAACATATATCAACTCATCTGTTACTATGTACTCTGAATATAACTAATATATACCAACTTATCTGTTACTATACTCTGAATATAACTAACATATACCAACTCATCTGTTACTATGTACTCTAGCTGAATATAACTAATATATACCAACTCCTCTGTTACTATATACTTTGAATATAACTAACATATACCAACTCATCTGTTACTATAATAGACTCTGAATATAACTAATATATACCAACTAATCTGTTACTATATACTCTGAATATAACTAACATATACCAACTCATCTGTTACTATGTACTCTGAATATAACTAATATATACCAACTCCTCTGTTACTATATACTCTGAATATTACTAACATATACCAACTCATCTGTCACTATACTCTGAATATAACTAACATATACCAACTCATCTGTTACTATATACCCTGAATATAACTAACATATATCAACTCATCTGTTACTATATACTCTGAATATAACTAACATATACCAACTCATCTGTTACTATATACTCTGAATATAACTAACATATACCAACTCATCTGTTACTATATACTCTGAATATAACTAACATATATCAACTTATCTGTTACTATATACTCTTAATATAACTAACATATATCAACTCATCTGTTACTATATACTCTGAATATAACTAACATATACCAACTCATCTGTTACTATGTACTCTTAACATAACTAACATATATCAACTCATGTGTTACTATACTCCGAATATAACTAACATATATATCAACTCATATGTTACTATACTCTGAATATAACTAACATATACCAAATCTTCTGTTACTATACTCTGAATATAACTATGATGATTGGTAACCATAGAAACAAGTGTTTTACTTCATTATATAAAACAAGTTCTTAATAAATTATACAGCAATATAAGCTCAATCATTCTAACTTCCATAATTACTAGAGTTATTTACCCCCACAGTATTTTTTGTAGCTACTGAAGAGTAGATTAGTAGAATGCTTTTAGGAGCGGAAATATATCTGAACTTCTTGGAAACAGGCATAAACTGTTATTCATTACAACATTATTGCTACAGTAAATGCATCTCAATAACCTTAAATTTTCAATTAGAGGCAAAACAGATTACTTGAGACAGAAACCAGTACTTTTATTACATAATGTTGACATTGAAAGATATTTGCTATAGAGAAACCTCTTGGTGCTTTCATGGTAGATCAATTTTGATATTTAAAGAAACTTAGAACCAATTGATGTGACTTTCCACAGACTGCCGGAGACTTACCTTTCAGGATTTCATATCAATTTTAAATTAGTCACAATATATTTCAAACATAATTTTTAATCACAATCATTATTATTATCAAATTTTACATCACATTTTCCAAACTTGGAGCAAATAAGGGAGTTGTCTGGACATGGTATTCCCTCTGAAATTAACCATGTATTAGTAACAGATGTTTAAATTTTCAGATGTATTACACACTACGGTGCTGTATTACAAAATAGTGTAAGTTGTGAATTAATTCTGACAAAGACATTTGTATTGGCTCTAATATCTCCCCAAATAAATTTACTGAACAATAATTGGCTACTTTAAACATGATTTTCTTTGAACTATACACCAAACAATTCTCTACAAGAAGAGTTCTATTAGCACAGTTTAGACTTTCTACTGCATGTTACACTACAACCTGACTAATCACCTTTACATGTAAAGTGAACAAACTGTAAAAAACAGTGAAATATTATTGTCATATGATTGTACAAGTGTACAATAATAACTGTAAATTATAGGATTATTTGACTGTCACCTTCACACTGTGTTACACCATCTCCACTATAACCTTCCTTACAGACACAGTTGAAACTACCAATAGTATTACTACAGACTGCATTCGCATGGCAGTTATCTTCTCCTAACAGACACTCATTTATATCTAAAAGACAGAATAACAACAGCAAAAGTTAGATTATTTCCAGCCAGTAACAAAAACAGCGAGAGAGTAAGTTATGCACAACATATTCCATCTAGAAAAGTAAATAACTGTTAGCAGTAAATGTAAAACAAAATTCGGTGTTTAGCAGCAAAGTGGGCGTCATGTGACACAAGTTACATAACTATGGCAGCACATAAATAAAACTAAAGCAAGATTACACAGGGAGGAGGACAATTTAAGCTTTGTCTCACACATGACCAACTGCCTCACTACATATCTCATAACAACATACATCGAATAAATGACCAGGTTGCATATTTTAGCTCCATGTTGTCATATAAATACAAGAATAACTGAATACAATTACCTGAACAGGTGAGGTTCCCATCTCCAGTGTATCCTTTGTTACATAAACAGGTATATGCCCGGTCAGTATTCTTACAGGTAGCCAGAGGGTGACAGGTATAATCTCCAGTTTGACATTCATTTATATCTAGAATATACACATTATAACAGTGCTCTAAAGGAAAAGGTATTATGCATGAGTAAATTGACTGTTAAATATTGTGTACATAAGCCTAGAAGTCCTGCTCATGTTTTTAAATAAGATGAATTGAAAATACTTCAAGACCCTTTAATTTATGCTTTTACATTGCATAGAAAATAAATAGTTTATTATCTATTAAATTTATTTTAAAAACTTCTGTGTGATTAGATGTTAACATGGTGTTGAATGAAAGCTAAATGAGGCAATTTTTATCTTATTTTGTTGCAAAAAAGTTTTAGAACGTATAAAAATTATGCTGAGCTGAACAATCAGAGCTGCCAGGAAATCTGGTGAAGTAAACTCCTGTGAGGTGGCAGAATAAAAAGTAATCACGCTGACATGTTGACTTGAAGTTCACAAGGTGTCAAACTAACAAAAACAACTACTAATCAATAAGTTGAAATATCCACTTATAGTTATTTAGAGCCTTAGCACAGACTGGCCTGATAGCTATTAACATCAAACAATTTCAATTTAACAAATATTCACAGAATATAGAGTTTTGACACAGATGAGACATCATTGGGCCATTATGGCTATTCAAGACAGTAGGCAGAAGACAGAATTTTAACTATTCGTATTAAATAATCAAGAAAGGTTACAAGTTTTTGTAGCAGACAGTGCCTATGTTGGTAGGAAAAACAACACCCATCATCTAAATTAGTCTGGACTGAAAAGCAGATGACCATCTGAACACTTTATGCGTAAGTCTAAGCTCACGTAAGTTTATAGTCACCATCCCTGTTGCAAACCCCTGATGGAAGATTTTCTTTAAGAGGGCCGAGGACTCATGCACATAGGGCACAGGAGCAATTATAAATGGATGCTCTTCCTAACATCACCAATGGCCTGTACTGGAGTTCGGACCCATGAATTTGTGCTTACTAGACAAACGCTCTAACTCCTAGACCGCACTTAAACCTCTAAACCATGCTCAAACCCCTAGACCACGGCGGCTTCATAGTGCAGGTTTCAACCATTGAATTGAAATCAACGACACTGACAAACATCAACATGTGCTTGCAGAACTCTAGGGCGCCAGCTTTGCAAAAGTAAAGAATGAAAAATCTGACAATGAAAAACAAAACCAGTCTCTTAATAGTAAGGTGCATATATCTAACTGGTTTTCAGTACTATAGCTATTGAATAAGTTCTGATTTTATGGTTATCTATATTTACATTGTATGATTAAGTCACAAGATAAACCAGCTCTATGTATTTGTGCAGCTACAGAATATCAAACTTATCAATATAGCTAAATAGTGACATGCAGTGTTACTTATCTACCAGGCTATTCTACACTTCTCAGTCAGCATATATAGAGTCTAGTGTACATGATTTTATACTAAAATAGGTTGTATCGTATCTATGCCACTCGACCTCCTGGTATAAAAAGCTCACGCAATTTTATAGTCACCATCACCGTGAGAAAACCCCTGATAGAAGGGGTTTCTGCTTAATCAGGCTATGGACATAGTATTCAGATGTGCACCAAAAGCAATTATGACTGGATGAATTTTAACGTCACCAATTGCCTTTGTTGGCTTGAACCCGTGACTCCCTCTATGTTTGCTAAGTTTAAGTTTTAACCCTTAGACCGCAACTGCTCTCTTCTCTACTAAGTCCACATGCTCTTTTGTAACTGAGTTATATCCAATCCATCAATAATATCCGTAACAACTAGTGAATTTGCAAATTTTGCAATTCATAGGAATTTGGAATAAAGCAATTTGAAAAATACTAATGCTAAAGTTTACAATGTGGCCTTTCTTTTTAAATATTCCATTTCAGTGACCCTCGCCTTAAAAAGGCCATTAGTGATGTTAGGAAAAGCATTTAGTCAAAATTACTCCTTTGTCACAACAGAAAACTAGTCCTTAGCTCATCAGAGACAGTGGCTATAAACTTTATTATAAACTACTTTCTACATAATTCCACTCGTTACATAAAACATTACACATTAGATGTAGTGTTTGGACACTTTGGCATAAATTAACATTACCTGAACAACTTGAAAGACCATCTCCAGTGTACCCATCTAGACATGTACAGTTATAACCTCTATCTGTCTGGTTCTTCTCATTGGTACAATAAGCTTTCTCATGACACACATATGTTTGCTCTTTGCATTCATCTATATCTGCAACAGACAGTTTAGTGGATGATAATACAATATTGTGTATCTCTAGCAGCTAGCATTACTACAGACTATATAGTATGTATTATTTCTCTATCACCCTGTATACTATACATACCAACACAAATCTCAACAGGATCTTCCCTGTAATAAGGTGAAGGACACAGACATTCATATTCTCCATCTCTAGGACTTCTACATCTGGCTTCTGGGTGATTACATGAACTTGGGTTCAGAGAACACGGGTCACTAACTGTATAAAGAAGAGGAACTGTGGAGCTGATATAACATGATTTTCGTAAATAGACACCATTAGTCTGTAAGAAACTCATAATCAGCTAGTAAGTATGTTGAGTAATTGATAGAAGCACATATCTTGTTTTAGTAATTGCAGAATAATGACAGCTGCATTTGCAAGGGTGAATTTTGAACATAGTTTTTTTTGTTATATTTAATCAAAAGGGAGAGGAAAAATAATACATAATACATTATATTATGTTATTGTTATATAGTTGTACAAATTTATAATACCTAATGACTGTAAAATATAAAAGTTGGAATATTTAACAGTCACCTTTGCACTGTGTTAATCAAACTTCTAAAAGCCATTTTCTCTCGCCTCCATTTCTGCAGCTAACATATTTTGATTATCGTCATAATATTAAAAATAATAATAAGTGATTGTCACTTTATTCATATTTTACTATCACTATAACATGAAAATACTGAGTTGATAACTATGTTATAACATAAAAATGAATAATGTTTTAATGTATACCAATTAATTTAAACTTTATGCCACACAATGCTTTGGTTCATATAACCAATTGCTTATAATTTGCAACTTGTAACTGTATACGGACTTAATGTTTAACTAGTGTAGGCCAGTGAAAACACTCAATTTCAAATGATTTTGACAATTTGACTGTCACCTTCACACTGTGTTACACCATCTCCATTATAACCTTCCTTACATGTACAGTTGAAACTACCAATAGTATTACTACAGACTGCATTTACATGGCAGTTATCTTCTCCTAACAGACACTCATTTATATCTAAAATACAGAATAACGTTCAGCTTATAGAGAGTAGGTTATGCACAACGTATTTCATTTAAAAAGGTAAATAACTGTCAGCAGTAAATGTAAAACGAAATCAGGTATTTCAGCAGCAAAGCTGGCGTCATGTGACACAAGTTACATAACTATAGCAGCACATAAATAAAACTAAAGCAAGATTACACATGAGGGGAAAAGTTTAGCTTTATCTCACACATGACCCACTGCATCACTACAGATCTCATAACAACATACATCGAATAAATGACCAGGTTGCATATTATAGCTCCATGTTGTCATATAAATACAAGAATAACTGAATACAATTACCTGAACAGGTGAGTTTCCCATCTCCAGTGTATCCTTTGTTACATAAACAGGTATATGCCCCGTCAGTATTCTCACAGGTAGCCAGAGGGTGACAGGTATAATCTCCAGTTTGACATTCATTTATATCTAGAATATACACATTGCAGTACCCTGTAGAAAAAGGTATTATATAATATATATGCATGAGTAAGTTGACAGACAAATACAGTGTACACAAGGTCCTGCTCTTGTCTTCAAATCAGATGAATTGGGAGATGACTTTTAAGGCCTTATATTTCACACTTTTATATTACATATAAATTATTTAGTTTACTATAACTACTAAATATATGCACCAGTAAAGAATTCTATATATAATCAAATGTTCAGGGTGTTACATAATGTAATGGGGCGTGGCTTACACGTCACTCGCGCCCTCCGCCAATCAACTACTCTCAGTAGATTCCGGCCGTGTTAAGCCATGCAGAACAATTTATATATTTGATAGAGAGAATATTGTTAACTAGGCAGAAGGTAGTAGTAACAGTGCTACACAGATGTATTTTTATTCGACTATTTTATACGGTTACAATAAGGATTTCAATAACTATTACTAACAAACTGTCGTTGATTAAATATTAACTGAACTCACTAGAAAGACTCACGCAACTATTGTGCATCGCACAACAGTGGTGGCAGCGGTGGGATGCATTCTAGTTGAGACGATGAAAGAACGGAGAACTTGACAGAACATACAACACAACACCCGGAAGGTGAGCCAGCCAATTTCTTACATATGGAAGGGGTGTATAGAGGTAAACTGACCGCTCCCACGTTCACGGGTGTAGAAGATGTAGAGCAGTCCATTGAGGAATTCCACGGAGTAGTAGATGTCGCTCAATGGCCGCCACGAGTAGCCCTCGTCAAACTGTTGGAGGTATTGACGGAGCGAGCTAGACCGTTCGGACAAGGACGGAGCATAGCGGAGATATTCACTGCACTACGGAGCCGTTTTGGCATCTCCGCTCTGGAAGCCAGAGCCCGCCTACAAGTGCTACGCCAGGAGGAAGACACACCACTCCGCGACCATGCCGCCCTAGTGAAGAGACTGGCACGGAGGGCGTACAGCGACCTGCCAGAAACACACCGACGGAACTTCGCTCTAGTTGACTTTATGCAGTCCCTAAAGGATGTGGGCCTCCACCATCAACTACAGGCAAAGAGGGTGACCACCCTGGAAAGTGCCTTACAAGTAAGAGAAGACTACCTCTGGGCCAAACGGCTGTATACGGAGAAAACAGAAGGCACACTCGTCACCACGGAGGCTGCCCAGTCACTCCGATATAAGATGGGCCGACTGAACACCAAGTTGAAACGGATGGCAAAAACCCCCACCCACGCCGAGCTTCCCAATCGAGGACCCCGGAGAGAGACCCCGAAGGTGACTGGCCTGCTCGAGAAGTGCAACAAGCCAGAACCTCCCTGCTCGAGAGGCCCCCAACCCAAAGGAAGGCCCCGCGGGCCGAGAAAGGAACAACCACGGGACAGACGCCACCCGGTTCCTAAACGGACCCCGCGGTATACACCCCATGAGTGGCAGGTACCCCGACGGACCAGCCAACCCAATGGGCAACGGGAACCGTTCATATTACCAACCACCAACCGCTTCAGCCAGCTGTCGGAGACGGAGCTGGCCAGTGAGGTCCATCTGGACATCGGAGGGGAACCAAACACCCCTCCGCCCAAGAAGCGGCACAAGCAGGTCGCCAAACGGAAACCACGCCGTTTGACCGGGACTACGCATGCTGGGGAAGTAAGGTTGCAACCACACGGAGAGAGCTACTTCCTACCCGGGAAGGTGGCAGGGAAGGCTGTCACGTTCTTGTTAGACTCCAGTTGCAACACGAATCTCCTCAGTAGGTGGGTCTTCGATGCCCTCCTTCCCAAAGTGAGGAAGGAGTTAGCTCCCTACACCGGGGAACCTGGCACCCTTGCAGACGGGTCGCGTATCCCCTTCTACGGTGTTGTGGAGCTGCCCGGCCACGTCCGCGACCAGGCCATCCAGGAAACCTTTATCCTCAGCCAGCTGGAAGAGGATGCCATCCTGGAGACGCCGTTCTTAAAGCGACACCAATGCCATATGGACTTCTATAAGTCCGCCGTGCTAATGGCCGGCAGAGAGCTTTCCTGTGTCGATAAGTTTGGCCGTCCCCTGGTCGGCGGCGTGCAAGTGGTACGTAACTGTACGGTACCAGGCCGCTCCCGGGCGACCATTCACTGCAGAGTGAATGACCGCCAACTCTCTGGGCTAGGGGCCGTTGAAGGAACGCACCCGAGAATCTAACTCGCCAGCAGCTTAAACCGGCAGACTGATTGAGGAGAAATCTTGGTGCAGTGTGTCAACCCCTTTTCAGAGTCGGTAACCCTACCGTCAGGATTCTTACTGGGCCGTTTCCACACGGTCCAAGAAGGAGATGTAGGGCCGTCGCTGGGTGAAGCGACGGAAGGTCCCCAGGAGCGCCCGTCTGTACGGCGGGGGGTCGTCCCAGAACACATCCAAGAACTATACCAGTCGGCCTGCGAAGGCTGCGCGGGCAACACAGAGTGCCAAGCTATGGCCCAGTTGCTGCGCGAGTATGGGGACGTGTTCAGCAGCGGGGACCACGACGTAGGCCTGACTAGGGTCGTCCGTCATGAGATACCGCTAGCTGCCAGGACTCTCCCTATCCGCCAACCCAAGAGAAGGCTGGGACCAGAGAAAGAAAAGGGGGTCAGCCGACAAGTTCGGGATCTTCTGGACCGCGGCCTCATTGAGCCTGCACCTAGTGCGTGGAGCTCGCCGGTCGTTCTGGTCCGGAAGAAAGACGGCAGTTGGCGGTTCTGTGTGGATTACCGCAAACCTTATAGCATAACCATACAGGACGCCTACCCTCTACCTCGGATTGATGAGTCCCTGGACGCCTTAGCTGGTAGCAAGTACTTCAGTACATTAGACTTGTTGAGTGGCTATTGGCAAGTCCCTCTCAGTCCTGGCCGAGTTCTCCTATCGAATCGAACATCGACCCGGTGGGAAACACGGCAATGCAGACGGACTGAGTCGGCGGCCGGACGAGGAGTGCAAACAGTGTCGCAACATCGAGAGAAGTGATGGGGGTCCCCCAAGATCCGAGTTAGAGACACTGGACCACCCTGAAGTGAGCTACGACTGGGACCAAGGTCAACTCAAACCAAGGGTTCACAACCCACCGGACGCTGTCAACAACCTCCGGGCCAACCCTGTCCTAGCCCGCAACGTCAGGGAGTTACAGAAACTCCAGGAGGACCTCCCTGGGGTGGTAGCCGACATATATCGGGCTAAACGGGGGGCAACGACCCAGCGAAGAACAGCTGTGACAGGGATGCGCCGAATTACGGCTATACTGCCAACGCTGGGACTCTCTGCGGATCGAGCCAGATGGCCTACTGACCATCACCTTGGCCGCCGGCAGGGGGCACCCTGGACGAGAAAGGGTGATCTGCCCAGCCGCCATGCGCCGTGAGTTAGTATGGGACACTCACAAACAGGCTCACGCCGGAGTCCAGAGAGTGCTTGCCAAGCTAAGGCTCCGGTGGTACTGGCCCAACATGGAGCGTGACGTCCGGCTAAGAATCAAACAATGCGAAATCTGCCAGGCCAGCAAGCATGGCCGTCTCCCTGGTGAAGCGGGACGGCGTAGGCTGTATGCTGGTAGGTCATGGCAGGTGGTAGCTGTTGACTTGGTCGGGCCCATGCCCATTACCCCCAGAGGAAACAGTTGGACCCTAGTGCTGACCGACCACTTCACTAGGTGGGCCGACGCTCTAGCCATCCCAGATGCGTCTGCCCCGACAGTGGCCAGTGTACTAGACCAACGTGTGTTCTGCTACTTTGGGCTGCCCGAGCAACTGCACTCGGATCAGGGGTCGCTATTCCAGTCTCAACTGATGAGCGACCTCTGCCGCCTCTGGGGAGTAAACCAAAGTAGAACCACTCCGTACCATCCTCAGGGCAACGGAGTGGTCGAACGTAACAACCGCATGCTGGGCGACGCACTCCGCAGTCTCCTACTCGGCCAAGGTCAGGAGGAATGGGATCTCGTCCTACCACAGGTCATGTGGGCCTACCGCAGCACGCCACACACTAGCACTGGCGAAACCCCCGACCTCTTGACACTCGGTCGTGAGACACGAGTGCCCGACCACCTCACCTATCATATTCCGGAACCAGACTACTCTGTCCACGAGTATGCTGAGAAATTGATAGAGCATTTGAGAGTAGCACACGAATTACTGCGGGAGAAGCATTGGCAGGTGCGACAAGAAGACGCTGATGAGCCACCCCTCTACCAGACGAGGGACTGGGTGTGGATGATCAACTACCGTAGGCGTCGGGGACAGGTGGCTAAACTACAGCCTAAGTTCGTGGGACACTACGTAGTAGTTGAGGCAATGCCCAATCATACTTACAAGCTGGAGCGGTCTGGACAGATATCTGTCCACAATGAAGCCTGCTTGAAACCCTATTGGGCTAGCCCAGGTGCAGCGGGGGAGCCCCCCCATTGTTAGAGCCTAGGAGGCAGACAACAATGCGCGGGCGACGGCGGCATAAACCCAGCAATGAATGGGTCATGCCGCGGACAGAAGACTTGGCGAGGCAAGAGAGGCCACCCCTTCCAACAGGGACGCGCCCACTGCCCCCAGCGCCAAGCCGTCCGGCCCCCAGGCTACCACCACCACTTTCGAAATTAGAAATACTTCCGGAAGTGCAAAACCCCCCACGGGAGGGGCTCCGTCCGGAGAGAACAGAGGGGAAGAGGGGATGACAGCTGACAGAAGGCAGGAAATACCACCGGTAGAGTGTAACAACCCACCGGTGAGTACACCACCCCTCTCACCAACTACCCCACTTTCCCCGGCCACAACCCCATATCCTACAACAAACCTTTCACCGTCCCCGGCGTCTAACGCTAGTACATCTCCCCTCTTGAAAGGGGACAACGTACTAGACGACCCCCAGCCTATCTCCAAGACTTCATACGCGACCGCGTTACAAACGGCAGGTATGAAAGTCTAGCTGGGCGCCGTACGGAAAGACTGGCAGCAAAGCGTGGGAGTTATGAACACCACGGAAAAACCAAGTTTTGCAAAAACGGAATAGGGGGTAGAATTACTACTCCACGGGCACACAGTTCCGGTCTCGCACAACAAACACGCTGTCCAGCCTTTTCCTAGGCTGACGCAGTCAAGGGCAGACGTGTTTTAAATCCACCCACATCCAAGCTTGAACGTCGAGTATGATTACAAATACCGGGTTCCAAGGTAAGCTTGCTTAGATCTAACACCTCCACTAATGGAAATAGATCTCACCTCAGTCAACTCTGGTTTAATCGATCTGATTGAATCAGAGTTACTGGAGACAGAGTCACATGTGAATAACGACGAGGACTTGGTAATGGCGGACGATCTACTAGATCTGGAGCTTGACACTATGTCTCTCAGTCAGTCTACACGTTCTGACACAGTCTTTCGAGTACCGTATAAAAAGATGCATGACTCTCAGACTAGTAACAGTCGATTGTCATCAGAATTATGCTGCAAAGATCAAACTCGATCTAACAATAATTCTGCTCTTTTAGACACCACTCGCTCTCCCAACTACGGAGACATGGCACCACTAGAATTAGCTTGGAACAGCGATACACCTCCCTCCTCCCTGCCAGACATCTTGCTACAACGCCATAGCTGGGTTGCCCAAGAGACCGAGGAGCAGATACAAATTCACCGCGGCAATGAGGACTGCACCACCTGCAGGCTGTGTCAACAGCACTTCTCTACACATCGCCGTTTGCGCGTTCATATACCGCAACACTTCCTAACCACCCTCTGTCCCTGTGGTAAATTCAGTTACCACAGGGACTACATCCTCCGACACCAGTGTACCATGGGGTGCCACGTGGGACATCTCTACGACGTGGACCAGCATAACTTCTCTACCTTCCTCAACCTAATAAAACCATTCATCAAGGATCTCCTCGTTTCGAGCGGTTGAAACAAGGGTTTCCATCTCCTCGCCTCATCACCCATGGGCCGTGCCCAAAACCTCCCAGATCCCAGAAATTCATAAAGTCACCCCATTCTTCTCCAGCCCGCACTATACCCCGTCTCACTACCCTGCCGCGAGTCATCCTGCAGACAGTTGAAGTACCCAGAAAACGACGCTCCCTCTCTCCCGCTTCCTTACAACCTTCTACTAAACGCCGCGGGCATTCAACTCCTCCAGCACGGCATGCCCCCACCGCCTGTAACTTAAAAGAAGTTGAGCTACGGATGTATGATCTGGAAGCCGAGGTCCAACGACTAACTCCCAGAGTGGCTGCCGCCGCCGCAGGGCTCAAGACTCTCAAAGCCTCAGTGGCTCTGCTCAAACGAAGTGACCGGGACTAAACACTCAGTAGCCGTCTTCTCTTCCTCCCCCCTTCTCCCGACTCCCTACACCTGCAGGTGGTGACTCACTCTCTCTTCACTCGTCTCTCCTCCATCATCTCTGATCTCGGTGCCATGATCTCCGTACTTGATATTGTGTATTGTTTTATATATGTATATAGATAGACCGTGGGTCTAGATAAACTGTCTTTCTACATAGTTTTTACCAAGGGTATGTAAGTTTTTTAGAATCTGTCGATCTTTACATGTGATATTTTGATGCTGAGATCTTATATTACCGTGGATGTTGTTTTATTTTTTTGTTTGTTTTTGTTTTATTTTTTTGGTTATTATCAGGAAGGTATGCTTCCTGCTGGGGGGGGCGGTGTAATGGGGCGTGGCTTACACGACACTCGCGCCCTCCGCCAATCAACTACTCTCAGTAGATTCCGGCCGTGTTAAGCCATGCAGAACAATTTATATATTTGATAGAGAGAATATTGTTAACTAGGCAGAAGGTAGTAGTAACAGTGCTACACAGATGTATTCTTATTCGACTATTTTATACGGTTACAATAAAGATTTCAATAACTATTACTAACAAACTGTCGTTGATTAAATATTAACTGAACTCACTAGAAAGACTCACGCAACTATTGTGCAATTTCCTGTAGCAGACAGTAGGCCTACTTATGTTGGCAATGAAAACAGCATCCATCATCGAAATTAATCTAAACTGAAGAACAGATGACTATCTGGACACTTTATTATATGAGATAAACCCACTGAATGATACAATACTATAGCTATTGGTAAAACTATTGAATAAGTTTTGATTTTATGGTTATGTATAATTACATTGTATGATTAAGTCACAAGATAAACCAGCTCTATGTATTTGTGCAGCTACAGAATATCAAACTTAGCAATATAGCTAGATAGTGACATGCAGTATTACTTATCTACCAGGTTACTCTACACTTCTCAGTCAGCATAGATAGAGCCTAGTGTGTATGATTGTATACTAAAACAAGTGGTGTCATACTTATATCAATCTATTTCCTTGTATAATCCATACAAATTTGAAAACAAAATTGATGCGGGTTACAACTTTCCGTTGACAGTACCATCAACACTAAAGATTCCATGAACCAAGGTGAATTGTTTGTTGGTATCAAGTATAAAACAAAATTAAAAAACTAAATAGCATCATCAGATGGAAACTATACAATTACCTTAAAATTACCAAATTTCAGTTTATCATTGTTTTTACAAACAAATTAAAATAAACGTAATTGATTAATGAGTAAAATAAAATGTGTAATGACATTATTTACAATTAAAATGTTTAGCTTGGAACAGGTTTGTAGCGGTTTTTGGTAAAAATGGCTCAGGTGAGAATAAGTTTGAATGAAGCAGCTGTGGCCTAGTGATTAGATCACTGGCTTAGTAACCACAATGTCAGTAGTCTGAACCATACTGATGTTGGGGCCCTAGTGGCAGTAGTGTTTGCCAGCTGTGCCAGAGGCCATCCGCATCAATTAGAGCGCTAAGAGCGCATGTGGACGCTTACTATTCTCCAGCTTTCTCCCCCTTCGGGAAGTACAACAGCCAGCCTAGCGTTGTTTCTAATCACCAACAGCGGACCAGCTGTTACGTAGGAGCTATCTTTACAGTTGACGAGGACAACTTTCCGGACTTCCTTGACGTTATCCGGCCTCTCATCCATAAACCCCTACTCTTGGCCGCGTTTTTACGCGGATTTCCACTACATCATCATGTGGACCCGGAATTTTAGTCTCTCATTCCAGAGCATCGTAGGCAATCTGAGCTAACCTTTACTTCATCTCTAAGACCGTATAGAAGGCCGTCGGAGTATCGGACTGGTAGGACACCACCCTCGTCATCTTTTAAGGCTTTCTTGACCCCCCACTTATGACGTGAAACACAGAATATGGAGACTTCAGGTCGGTTTCAGGCAGCTGGTACCCTATTTCCTAGCTGTCACGGCTGGACTAAATCAGTTAAAGAACTCAGTGGGTCAAATAAAGCGTAAACTCCGTACGCGATAATTCAGGCCTGGCACCTACCGTTAGTATAGCCATGTATATAGCCAGTTGAACATTCATTCTTATTCGGTGAACCACGTCGTGAGCATGTTCTGCTAAACTTTTGGTTTCTTTTTGCCTTTCTTACAGTGCAATCTATTGCTACTGATGTATATGTGTATTTCTTCTTCATACGTATTTGTCTTTTTGTATTTTATACACCTCCTCGCCATTTTCAACTTTATCAGGAAGTGGGCTTCCTGCTGGGGGGGGGGTTGGTGTAATGGCTAACAGAAGTAGGAACCTCCCTGTCCCCTGGTAAACATGTAGTTTATAGTTATGGCCAGTCATAGCGCTTGCACCCCAGTTGTTCCATTTCACATGTAGCAGCTGTCGTGGGCTGATACAGTCAATGCAGTATAATAAATACCCACCAATTAGACCAGACAATAACAAGTAGATATTGGTCGGCCAATCAAGGCCGACCTCCTAAACATATACAACAGGTTCTGGCGCCCACGAGGAGAAGTGGATTGTACTAGTAACTGACAAGATCTCTCACGTAATCACTCTGACTCTTGTTATTCTTTTACCGACTAATGTAATATATTTTGCTTTGTATCTTATTTGGCTAATATATCGTATCTACTCAACACCTTCGGTTCCTATTATAACCTCACTAAGGATGCAGTAATCAAGTGCATGCAATAAGACCCACTAGTAGTAGTAATTCTCAAAATTACAACAGTATCTGTAAACAAATAAAAAGCTCCAGAAGTTCTATAACCGTTCATAAAATGAACATAAAATCAAGTAGAATATAAATGAACTATACTGACCTTCACAAGTCACTCCATTACCACTGTAACCATGATCACATTGACAGGTGAAAGAGCCATTAGTGTTTGTACAGTTAGCATTAGAGTCACAATTGGCTTTATTCTCAGCACACTCATTAATATCTAATACATTGTAAAAAGGAGTTAACAAAAAGATAATAACATAAAACTATCACTAACTCTGTTAAACAATCACATGTGTGTACATCTGTAAACAAATAAAAAACTCCAGAAGTTCCATAACACTCCATTAAATGAAATAAAATCAAGTAGAATATAAATGAACTATACTGACCTTCACAAGTCACTCCATTACCACTGTAACCATGATCACATTGACAGGTGAAAGAGCCATTAGTGTTTGTACAGTTAGCATAAGAGTGACAATTGGCTTTATTCTCAGTACACTCATTAATATCTAATGCATTGTAGAAAGGAGTTAACAAAAGATAATAACATAAAACTATCACTAACTCTGTTAAACAATCACATGTGTGTACATCTGTAAACAAATAAAAAACTCCAGAAGTTCCATAACACTTTATTAAATGAAATAAAATCAAGTAGAGTATAAATGAACTGTACTGACCTTCACAAGTCACTCCATTACCACTGTAACCATGATCACATTGACAGGTGAAAGAACCATTAGTGTTTGTACAGTTAGCATAAGTGTGACAATTGGCTTTATTCTCAGCACACTCATTAATATCTAATACATTGTAAAAAGGAGTTAACAAAAAGATAATAACATAAAACTATCACTAACTCTGTTAAACAATCACATGTGTGTACATCTGTAAACAAATAAAAAACTCCAGAAGTTCCATAACACTTTATTAAATGAAATAAAATCAAGTAGAGTATAAATGAACTGTACTGACCTTCACAAGTCACTCCATTACCACTGTAACCATGATCACATTGACAGGTGAAAGAGCCATCTGTGTTCGTACAGTAAGCATTAGAGTGACAATTGTCTGTAGCCTCAGCACACTCATTAATATCTGTTATTATATAAAGGAGTGTTAACAGAATACATTATGTTAAAGCTACTACTAACTCATTTGAACAAAAATATGTAGGCTACATATGAAAGTACAGAAAGCAGGCTTAAGTTTTTCAAATTGGTAAGAAGCATAAAAAATCAGAAAGAAAAGAGGCTATACTGATCTTCAAAAATCATGCTTACATCCAAAAACTCCATCAAATTCTTACAAAATTGAATAAAAGTAAATAAATGACACTGACCTAAACAGGAAAGCCCATTACCACTGTAACCATATTTACATTGACAGGTGAAAGAACCATCAGTATCGGTACAGATAGCATTAAAGTGACAGTTGTGTGCTCCTGTCATACATTCATTTATATCTACAAGTATACAAAATAGCTCAATGGGATATGAAATTGTGCTTGAAAATGCATGACATAACTATAATTGTTAGTAATTTATAGATTTCTATCACAACCATCGTACCACCTGTAGATGCTACAACTATCAGTTTATATACAGTTGTATCTTATGTGTCTTATTTTTAAAAGGAAATATTTGAGATATTTTTGTAAAGCTGCATAGCAACCAATACAATCTGAGTAAATTATGTAGTATCTTCAGAAGTGTTTAGCAGAAAATTTTATGCTGATGAAATTAATCAATCAGGTAGCAGCCGAAAATTATTTAACTACAAAAAAATACAAATGGCAGAATAATCAAAGTTTACTGTTTTACTCTAATTGCATTTATGTATTCAATATTTTAATTTTTACAATAAATTTTATGAAACTTTTAAATTATGCGTATATCTCATTATACCAGTACAGTGAAGTTGATTCTGTATTACCTATTTTTCAATTCGTTGCAAGAGCTTAAAAATTGCACGGTTTCAACTTTAGTAATAATTTAGAACAGATTAAAAATTTCACCAGCTAAGCAAAAGTCAGGATTTATAATTAAGATTACATTTTCTAATGACTCATTGTTTAACCTGTGCACAAGCGTGTGCGTGTGTGTGTGTGCACTTGCGCGTGCGCGTGCGCGTGCGCGTGCGTGTGTGTGTCCAGTGTCTATAGTTTACTGAAACCTGAGTATAAGTAGTTACAATGTTGACATAAGAAACACGACATTATGTCATTCACATCACATGACTGTAACTATAACTATAACTTACTGGTCTTTATGCTCTTACAAGTAATACCATCCCCAATATACCCTTGCTTACAGACACAGTGAGGACCCCTTTCTGTGTTGTACTGGCAAGTAGCATCTTTAGAGCAGACATTAGTTCCATTCGGGCAGCTCACACCATCTAATATTAACAGAGTTTTGCAATTTCCAAGCCATATAAATAACATGGGATAAATGCATATATGAAAATTCCATCAAAAGTGTAATTAGCAAAAGTCTTGGTAAAATATATTATATTAGACAAAATTTAATGTAGAAAAATATTTGTAAACAAATATCATACAGTTACACAAGAAGATAGCATCCCAATAAGTCAACTCTTCTATAAGAGCTACCGATGATGAACATAACATTTGCAATCATGTTGAGCTAAGTCTATTTATGTGATGGTATAGTTGATAATGATAGTTGTCATAATTGTAGAAGAACATAATATGGAATTTTTGCTATTTTTAGTTTGATCATATTACCATTGCAGCTGTTTACTCCATCTCCATGGAAACCAGTAGGACAGGAGCATGTAAAGCCAGCTCCATCTGTTTCCCCACATACTGCATTGTTACCTCTACATGGGGATGAATCACATGCTTTGATCTCTACAAGTGAATTATCAGTAATGCGCACTTCATTTAATAGTGTACATTGTGATTTGATCTCTTTGGGAGATTGCCAGTGAATTCGTGCTGTTTTTAATTGTTTACTAAATATTCAGTACAAAAGAAAAACTTTAGATGAAAAAATATTGTAGTACTTACATTAGGCCTAAATTTCTATAAGGAAATTACTTGTACCAGTACCACACTAGTGCAGATCAAGGCCTTAATTATAAGTCTTAATTTATAACAAGAGCTAAGGTCAATCAGGCTGCAATTTGCTGCACAACTAATCTCGGGCGTAAAGTTACTTTTTTAATTTAGAGGTAACAAGTTCACAAGTAAGATAGAGCCACTAGCTGGATCTTGTGACACATTATATTACACTTTGACTTGTCAACCTAAATGATTTCATATATTATTCAAAACATTGCGCAGCAAAAACTATTACTATAACATAAAATTAACATTCTGTTGCCTAGTTTAGTGGCATAGTAAACAAAGGTCTAGTTCAAACTGGGGGGAGGCATTATCAGTTATTAGGATTGTGATGGCCGACAAAATTAGAAAGCAGGAGCTTTCGACTCAAATTTGTTTTCATGCACAAAAGATTTGTAAGAGAAGGATTAGGATTTACCTAGAACGAGTGCTACCGATGTGCATTTTGCATGAGCTGTGAGAATAAACTAATAGTAGAAGGGGTATAGTAATGGTAATGAGACTTTAAAGTATGGCTAAGTTGCAAAACTAACGTGTATTTTAGAATGAACTGACAGTAGGAAGCTGCGACCTTTGAAAAACAACGACTTAGAAAACTGTCATTTTTCCGAGTGTTCATTTCCCAACCAGTGTTTCCGAAATGTCATGTCACCGACAGTAAGCTAACCAAACTATCACGCTGATGAAATGTAGTGTTCAAATTTCAAATACCTTTACATTCGTATTCTCCATCACCCTTATAACCTGGCATGCAGGAACAAAAGTATGATCCTTCTGTGTTTACACACTCAGCGTTTGGATGGCAGTCGTAATCTTTTTCTGCTTCACACTCATTAACATCTGCAACAAACAATTTTATCTGCTGTTGTCATGAAATAGCATCTGTGTAATTATAATTATGCAACATATAGTATAGGGCAACAATGATAGTATTATTTTGTAGGTAACTAAGAGATGTAGTATAGCTTTGGCATGTAATAGTAAAACTAGCAAACAAAAGCAGAGTGATGGTAATTAATATTATAGAATAAATTTATATTTCTATTTATAAATGTGCTAAATAAATAAGCCCTAAATATATTTAAAATTATAAACACATGAAGTAGTAACATGCAGAGTATTGCTCTCTAATTAGTACACACCAACACAGCTCAGACCATCTCCTACATAGCCTTTATTACATGAACACTCCAATCTTCGCTGAACAAAGTTGTATCCACATATCGCATTCTTAGAGCAGACGTTTTGCTCATCCGGACATGGATGTCCATCTAAATCAAATGGGCACTGATATAACACAGTTGAATTAATTGGTTTTCACAGGTGTAAGAAATGCTTGTAACATAGCATTTGCAAACTTAATCAATTTGCTGGGTATACTACATGTTGGACATTGCATTTAGATACAGCAATAAAAAAATTTCAAAAGTCAAAATTGAATAATGTCTGAAAAATATCTGTTTAGTGCCGGCATTGAAATTCTTAAAAAAAAACATAACTTATTTTGTAATATTTACTATTTAGAAAAACTAGCATAAATTTTCAATTTCTTCACGACTGTACTTAGCTCAAGCATCACCTATGCTCAATCACCCGCTACCCGAACAAGACAAAGCGGAGATAGGTGAGAAAAAAAATCCCCTATGCACAATCAACTACGCTTGGACACTTTAGTTGCGTTTATACCTCTGCTGAAAAAAGTACCGAGTTTAAGTTAATAATAGGCTATATAATTATAACCGTATAAGTACGTTGTCTAATCGCCAAAGTAATAACTAAATAACGATGTTTACAAGGAGTTATTACTCCTATTCTAAAATTTGCCGATTAAGTTATCACAGTACAAAAATTTCAACGAGTGGCTTTTACAATGCAATGCAACTCGGAGAAATTTCAACCCGGCCAAATGGAATTTTTGACCGAAAATCGTGAAGGTATAAACGCAACTTTTTAGTTAATCTAAAGGCACCTTACGTGGCATTGAGTAGAGTTTTAGTAAACGCAGTACTTAGCCTTCTTTTTTGGGTTGGGGGAGGGGTGGGTAAGTGACTTACTTCAGTAGATAAGAGCTCATCCACATTGCTAAGCTAATGGGTGCTGAGACCATGCAAATCCCAAGGTTGTGTTATTTTCATTACCGTGTTAAGCGATGAATAAAAATGTGATTAAAAGACATTCAATTTTTTCTGGTACTCATAACGAAAGTCAAATTAGAGCAATCAACCTTAGAATTTCAAAGATATATTGTGTGACACATCTGTATTTTGCTAGCAGCATTTAGGGATGGGGTAAGACACTTGATGCATTAGTAGTGAGTTCATACATTCAACATGGTTCTATTAAACTACTATTATCTAGTTCATTTGTTATGCTATACCATAGCAGTAGTTGTCTCCATCACCATTGTATCCTATTGGACAGTCACATCTGTATCCACCAATCAGATCCGAGCATACAGAGTTGTGACCCTTGCATGGCCCTGAAGCGCACTGGTCCACATCTGCAATCACAAATGCAGTAAAGTTAGTAAACTTAAATAGTTTGGCCTTTAAGATATGCTAATTCAAGCTATTTATTTCAGTTTGAATTTATCAGATTTTAACTGTAAAGCAGTTCAGCTAGAAAATTAAACCCACTTAGCCATCATGACTCATGAGTTTATCACAGACATTACAGAATTGTCCACAAAGATATCACAGTGACTATCATTCTATACTGGTTACAGTTCACCTTACAGGTTATGATAAACATCTTTATCTTTTAATTTATCACTTCTACCTTTAACCTTTATATCTAAAGATTCAGATCATACGAGATTACTCCAGACACAATGAACTTTGTATTTATTAGTAAGTAGTATTCCCTATAGAGTTTGCTTGGCATCAGTTTTTTAACAACTGATGCTACATTGTGTTAAGCAGCAGACATTACCTAAACTGTATTTCTTTGAGCTTATGTCCATGTTGGAATTAGTGCTGGCTGGACTAGTTTCCTGTATTATATTGGGGGTTTTAATAAATTACTTTCCACATTTAACTTTGAAGCATAGCACTAGATAATGACAGCTAAATGGCGATATTAACAAATGGTGTCATAGATAATAATGACATAGGGAGTGATGCTAACAAGTAGTATCATAGTGAATGACATAAACAAGAAGATAGGTACTGGTGTAGCTGGTGACATTAGTTCTGGTTACTTAAATAATGAAATAAGTAGTGACATACGTGCTTTAAACAGATTGTGGGGTTTTAAACCATCATCGTTCAGTGCATGTAGAATTTCCTATTGACAAGAGTTTGCTTATCAACATAAAACATTAAAAAACAGCAACTTGCCTTTACATACTGTACGTCCATTTCCCAGAAACCCATGTTTGCACTGGCAAGTGAAGGAACCCTCAGTATTTATACAGGCAGCATTAACATGGCAGTCATGCTTATCTTCAGCACATTCATCAACATCTAATAATGATAGTCATATTATGTCAAAGAATAAAAAGACTAGCTGAGGATATAACTATTAATAAAAGCTGCTTCTATTAAATTAATATTTGATCACAGCTAATTTCATGATATTTGTTTGAAAATACATTTGAGCCAGTATATGCGGAGATGTGTTACCTTGACAGGTTATTCCATCACCAGTAAATCCAGGCAAACAGTTGCAATGAATGCCTAGATTTGGGCTGTACTGGCACAAGGCGTGAGCAGAGCAAACATGGCTACTATCTGGGCACACAACACCATCTATAATGCAAAGTAATGGTGAATATAAAATTTTGCTAGATATAATTTTGTTTATTTTACCTGTTAATAGATACTTTAGCTTATTTCAGTAACTTGATAGAAACAAACCATTGCAGCTGTTGATTCCATCTCCTGTTAACCCAGGTGGGCAAGTGCAAGAGAAACCTCCGTCAAAGTCAGTACATGTTGCATTATACCCTCTGCATGGATGAGAGTAGCATTCTTTTATATCTGAAATATAGTGCAATTTATACCAGTCAATAATCTTTATGTGCATGTGCGTGTGTGGGCGTGTGTGTGCGTGTGCATGTGTGCGTGTGCATGTGTGTGCGTGTGTGCATGTGTACGTGTGTATGTGTGTGCGTGCGTGTGTGTGCGCATGTGTTTGTGCAAGTGTGCGTACTAATTAATATGCGTAAGCAGTACATAATATTTGTAAAATAAACAGATGCCACATAATACTTGTAAAACATTTCACTACCAACTAACTAAGCACATAATAAGATAATATTTATATGTATAAATAATAAGTTTAAGGTAATATTTAGGTCACATCTTTTGGCGACAAGGAGTTTTTAGTATCAAATTTATTTGAATTATATGAACAATTAGAGTTTTCTTTCAAATTAAAGGTGTTTTTTATTTAGATCAACAGTACAGCCATAGGCTCAGTTATAATAAAATAATAGTAATAGATATTTTATCAAAATGATACCCGACTCCACTTACCTTTGCACACATTTCTTCCATCTCCAATGAAGCCACTGCTACACTCACACCTGTATGATCCTTCAGTGTTGATGCAAACTGCATTCTGATGGCAATTGTTGGTATCTTTAGTAAGGCACTCGTCTCTATCTAAATGGTAAGAAAACTTTTCTCTCAACTCAATAGAAAAAGCTTTTAGCTACACAGCAGTACATTAGTTTATTCTAATCGAAGGCTCATTGTCACCTGTATACATGTTTTCAAACAATTTTGACCTCAAATTTATTTATAACAAGAAAATATAAAAAAGAAACAAATCTTTTCAAGTTTCCTTGTTATGCACATTCAAACTATGTTTCAAGCAGCTCTGTTGAATAGATCAATGTTGAATACCTGTGCAGGTTTCTCCATCTCCAGTGAATCCCGGATTGCATTGGCAACTAGCGAAGAATCTAGAGGCAAACTGGCATGTTGCGTGCTCAGAGCAAGTACGTCCCAAACATTGAACTATGTCTAAAATGAGAAGAAAAACCTGCAAATCAACATGCCATTCAATGTTTCGAAATCTAAATTGCAACGTAAATATGACTTTTACACTTCAATACTAGCCCACTTTTAAAAATTACAGAAAGCAAGTTGAAATGTTTTTATTCAACTCTCTACTATTAATTACTCACCACTATAACTTGAGTTGATCATTAGACATAACAAAAACAAGACCACCATGCGTGCCATGGTTACAGACTGATATGTTATGTAGACTGAAAGTAGCAGTTTACTTAGAAAGGTGATTGTATATCTAATCTTTTCACTTAAGGCAGGTTAACTGTTGTGCTTGTCCTATTATTTGGTGATAAACTCACTTTCTGCCATAAGAGAACAATATTATTATAGTAGACATTTAGCCATTACTTTTCTTATCAATTAATGTTTGAATAGTGAGTTACTGAGAACCTTTGTGATGCAGTGTATTAGTATAAAGCAGTTGCTCACAACAAAGTCATTTGATCCATGATGAGACATGTGCAGTTTGCCTAAAAGTAAATCTTAGAATACTTTGTATAATATTAGCAATATGTATAATTCCGTTGCAAAAGATTTTTATGATGAAGTTGATTCAATTTGCAGTATTTTTTACTCAATAGCTTGCTTGACTTATCTGACTATTTCTAGAATGATGCATTCATTTTACTATAATTAGTTACAAAATATCAAAATATGCATTGTAATTGAACAAGAAAAAACAGCATAGCAAAAAGATTTACCAATTCCTAATTTTTATACTATATGTATTTAATGCTGAGTATAAAATAATTGTTGACTTAATAAGATGCATTGTAGATATGAGAATGCAAATAAAAAAAATTATGAAAGCTAAATCTTCATCGCTAAACACCAGTAGCAGCAAACTAAGCAAACATCTAGTAGAAACAAAAAGGTTCAATATATATACTTTTTTACTTATATATATATATATATATATATATATATATATATATATATATATGTGTGTGTGTGTGTGTGTGTAGTTTTGTTCAGGCCACCTTTTATGGGACAAAATGGTGTTATAACATAGTACAGGCCTCATTGTCCTAACCAATTTTAAACTCAAATCTATGTTCAGTGATAACAGAATTTATAAAGTGTTATACTATCATTTCATTAACCTACCCCACCCCCCCCCCCCCCCATCCTATGTCCTAAGCTGGTTTGGACTAATGGAAGAGTATTGCTGTCACATCAACAACCACAGAGTATATTGCTATCCTATCAAAAGCTACGAAACATAGATTAAGTAAATAGCTAAAAATTAAAAAGGCCAAATAGCAAAGAAAATGTTTTTAATATTTTCCAATATGATAGCGTAATTATATTTAATAAGAATACACAATCTCGTTTATTTTTTTTTCTTCACTCCATTATTTAGCTGTATTTTTATCTAAGCACAGAGTTTTGGTTATTTTTCAAGGGTGCCTTTAAGGTTTGTAAATATTTCACTTCACTATCATCCATGCATTGTGTAACTTTCCAATTTTACTGCAAACATGCAATAGCATAAAACCTTGATAAAGTCATTTGTGTACCTATAGCAACCAGCTGACAGTTTTGTGATGTTGGCATAACCTACTGGAGCTTATAAACTACTGTTATGACTGCCAAACAAGGCTTTCAGACCTACAATTGCCCCTTCGTGTAAAGAATCCAAAAGCACTTTTGGTTAGTTCACTGATATTACTTTTATGATAAAACTATTTTTTATACAGCTTCAGATAACACATTTATTCACAGCCACAGCGTAATTCCTTTCACTAACTCAAATTAGCTATGTGTTTTATAATTCTATTATGTACTATCATAAAGCAGTATGGGAAGCGCCAGGTGACAAATATAAAGGTCATTTCTCTGCAAGGCTTGCAGCAAATGTTGCATATTAACTAAAGAGTTCACTCTAACAACATGAAGATTTGTGTCAACTATTTTTTCATTTTTGCTGGTATGTAGTATGTATGCATGTATGCATCACTAGCATTTATTAAGTAACAATAAATCTATTGCATATATTTCTGTCACTCATTTGTCATTCTGCTTGTTTTTTGAGTTTCAACGCTTCCAAATACGTTTGTTTATTTGCTTTTGCTGTATTTTGCCAAGAGTAAAGAAATAAATACATATAATTATGCTAGTTTAAATTTTTGTAAAGTCTAGCTTTTTGGCAAACTTTGAATGTTCAACTTTGACAAGCTAAAAAAGCCAGTAGGATTTAAATAATAATCAAACTGGAAAAAAGTATTTCAAAAGTGATAAACTAATGTTATTATAGTAAAAAACTAGTCAGACTTTTAGAAATAATTTTGAGTTTCTGGTATAATCTTTGATTAGTTATAATAATCAATAATATTATTTTCTTTAGCTGTTGTTTTTCAGCCTGCAGCATTTTAACATTGGAGGTTTCACCTGCCATCCTAAATAAGGAGAGCATTGCTTGTTTGGATTCACAACTGGTGAACTGCTTTGTAAACCCGTGTACATTCGCTAAATGCGCCACACATCCTGAAGCTACTTGTGTCCCAGATTATTGCGGAGGATGCTATTTCTATTTTATGAATAATGGAAACAAGGTTGACTGCACAGCAATATAAAATTGCAGCACAAGGTGCATTTGAATGAATATATGCTATAAATACGAGAGTACTAATTAGTGGTATAATCATTGCCATAAGCGTTTCAGAAATATTGAGACATTTTAATCTTTAAGATTTCATGTTTTCCTGAATAATTTTTTAAAAACAATATACAGTAGTGCGTGACGGAAATATGTGTATTCATCAATGACAAACAGTAGCTCATAGCTAATTTACAATATTGCAACAACTTTATCTACAAAATATACATGAACAAATATTTAGACCTCGGGCAACATATAACAGATATTATAATATAACAGAGGTTATCATAATATAGCATTAAGTGTGAGCAAAATTCAGCATCAGATTAAATAGCTTAACAAATGAGCAAATATAAAATATAATATGAACTGATCAATTATTTACCTGCAGTATCAGTAAGTTGGAAACAGCCCGTTATTGTACTTATATTTACAACATTTACTTATACCTACTTAAGACATTGTGAGAAAACATACTATATTGTTGTTACATATTGTACGTGTAGTGTTGACTTTACCCGGTGGCCTCCGTAGTGTAATGGTAGCACACTTGCTTGCAAGCCAGAAGACTCGGGTTCTATTCCCAGTGGTGGCAATTATTTTACAGTACGTCCTACCAGCTAAATGCTACACTTTATATATTTTTTAGTACAACTGTATTATCTTAAATATTCGTGCAACAGTTAAAAATATTCAGAATTTGTTTAAAATGACTTTACGCTAATTACCCCCTGTCACTTATCAGGTTTACAAGCTATTGGGAACTTACCTACAGCAAGTTTGGACTTATAATTGTACTTCAGTAATTGTTCACTAATCAACATACATAAAACAGTTCTAATTCATAACTATAAGATTAAACGAAAAAATATTTAACCACCGACAGTTTGACAGCCTGAATTAGTAGTCTACATAACTTTTGCTTATTTTATACTGATGAGCCGTTTCTACAATATTTGAGTTTCTGTAAGTCATCTTTATACAATACGCAGTGTGCTTATTGAGGTATGAACTTCCAAATAGCTTTAATATCGCAGATAGCATATTCTTTTGTTTGCTATAAAACAGCTGCACTCAACAAATATTGGTACAAATAAAAATACTTATTTCATTACTGCCCACTTCAGCTTCAAAATGTAATTGTATAACAAATAAAAATATATAAATTATTGCTTAATCTTTCTGTTAAATGACTACAGTGGGAAAAGTTACCAGTTAAAAATGCACCCTGTGTATCAGAGACAATCACCAAGAGACATAAATTATAATTGGTTAAACTTTTCATTTATTAAAATTTATTAAATATAAACCAAATTGGAATGCAGAAAATTATCATAATTATATATGTGAGAGTTAGAAAAATCTACAGCTACTTGTAAAACATAAAATATCTTTTTTATTGGCTCTTTAAAAGTAAAAGAAAAACTTTTTGTATGGAAAACAAATAATTAAAAGAATTATCAGACTGCTTTGCTTTGTGCTAAAACATTGAATAATGAAATGTTTTAGCAATCACAGAAAAATAATAACAATTCACTTATTTATTATTTAGTAGACTGAATGCTAGACGTACTGTAGTTACAATGCATCCACCACATAATACCAGTATACATATATGTAATATTATCATACAAACTAAAACATTTCAAACAAGTAGATGTCAAAATGTGAACACTTGGTTCTATTTGAATCTTGTTAGAAAGAAAATGTTACAGAAGAAAAGATAGATGAAAGATAAGGTCATATTTTAAAATTTAAACAAATACACCTAAAAGAACCAAATTTATTAGGAATTGTGCTTGTGCGATATGTTTTCTATAAGCTTGCTAATGAAGGAAGGGCAGACATCTTTATAAACTTAAATATAATTAATGATTATATAAGCCTCGAACTGTTACTAAACCTTGTCATAGTTATACTCCATAGAAATTTAAACCAATAGCAGAGCTTGAAGAACACTAGTTTAATTTAAGAATTTCACTGCTGGACTAAAGGATGAGCATTCAAACACATAATGATTACATCAAGAGCTTAAATCATACATAGAAAATATTTAAATTATTATCACTTGAAATGGAACATTGCATAGTATGGTATACATCAGCTATGCTACACGACTATACAACATCCCCATTATAAGAAAGTGGTCTCCCCATGTACTTTCTGTGACATATATATCGGGTGGTTTGCCACAATATTATTATGGCAGCATAAATATAGCTAATGGTATAGTTATATAATATAATACATAGGTATGGTATGGTTACACTAATGTAACCTTTCTTTCCACAAGGTAGCCAATGCTGTAGAGTTCATCTTAGTGAACTCCCACTTCTGGGACACGACGGAGTCCTCGCATTTAGACATATACAGCTCCTTGGTGTCTCTGTTACAGTCCAGACAGAGGTTAGACACCTGGTGGTAGAGCTGGTTTGTCTCCTGCAACATCAGCAATGTACGGAGTGGTAACACAAAATCATATTATACACACCCATAGTCTGAGTGTAGCAACAAACATGGGAATATGTTTAGTGCTGGTGGTAACTTTCCAGTGTTTAGAAATCATGCTACAATTTCAAGTATTCAGAATAATTTGTTTTAAATATGGCTACAAACAGCGCTGAGGCAAGACAATTCCAAATCTGGTTTGAAACCATAATATTCAAATAGATTATTGTACTGTATCGCATGTAATTATTCTGCACTTACAACAGTTTGCAGCACGTGTACCACAGCAAACTTTTTTTCCTAAACAAACGTTTCAGCAATGCTGAGACTCAGATTCAAGCCATCAACTGAGTGTGGCTCATATTTCAGTAAACTAGTAACTATTGACTCGTTTGCTTTGCTATTTTTATAAAAGTATTTACAGTTTAGTAGCTAACCCCACCAATACAAGGCCACAGGCACACTAGAGTTGCATAGTACAAAGTGATTAGGAAATAAAAAACTTAGACTGCATTTGATTCCTTGCTTTATGGGTTCTTGCCAAGTTAGAGAACAGTACTTAAACAACCAACTGACTGATACAAAAACACTTTACTTATGCAACTCTCACCAAGTTATATTTCCAGAACTGGTTTCCTTTCATGCCATGACAATTGAATATAATTATAGGAGCGTGGAACACACTGGTAGAGACGTCCCAGCACATTGTCCGGCCATGAACTCTGATGTCTTTATGCCATGAGAGATCAAATTGCTACAGGAAATAGCCAACATGTTATATACGCTTTCCACTCAGTGGTACATTCACTTGGTAACAAATCAGCAAACTCACAAAATAAAGACAGCATAGCAGTAGTCTGAAACATATAAAACCGAATGTTTACTACAACATGAAGTGTGAGATGATAAGAGATAGTGATTTAAACTAGAAGTACCTGTTCACCACCTCCTTCTGGCTTCACACTCAAACATGTTGACAGCCCAAACCTTTCAGACTGCCCCTTGTGTTTAGTATCAATACATAAGTCACTTCCTTTGCTTCGAATCTACATTGAAAATAATTATAATACTCAAAATTTTGAAAGTAAATTAATAGGAATGATGAAAATATCAACTACTACATTATTAGTGCTGGGCGCAAATTCTTAACTACTGAAATGAGGCAAATACTGAGATATAGCAAGTAATTGCAAGACTGAATCTTCACTGATGCTACATATCCACTACATAATGCCATACGATTAAATGAAACCGGCTTCATGCCATTGTCAGACCTCCACCATGTATCAAACATGAAAACTATATTTTCTTTATGAAACACATGAGAAGATTAAAATAAATTGAAAAGCTGAAATCAATAATGAAGACAAATCAGATCTGACGCAAAACAAGTTCATGTATTCTAAAGCCATCAATATTTGAACTCAATACTAAAGGGGCACAAATAGAGCAGATATTTTAAACACAGGAGTTTCTCTATTCAATCAGAATAAACTTCTGTATTTAAAAGAAGCTAAAGATCTTATAATTTATCTAGTAATTGATTTAGAGTCACATACTCCCTTATAGCGAGCAGACAAACCTGAAAACCTCAATGTTATAGAAATCAATCTCAATATTAGCAAGAATTGGCTTAAAAGATTAACAGTAAACCTCTTTCAAGAAAAAAACCTTCAAAATAGTAATAACAGGCACCTAGAAAACCTCACGATTATCATAGATCTGGATATTAACAAGAGTTGGCCCAAAAGACCATTAGTAAACCTATTGTTAACACACACCTTTCTACAAAACAATAATCCCCAAAACAGTAGTAATGGGCACCTAGAAATACACAGCAGTTGGAGATAGGCTGTGAGTTAGAAAAGAGACTAACCTCTCCAGTTGCAAAGGGCTCGGGCTCAACTGGGGGATAATAATCTTTAAGATCAAAGGCCACGTGCTCTATGAACCACTTGAAAGGTTTGCAGTTATGTTTAGTTCGAATCGCCTTTTGGGCAGAAATATCTCCAGTATCTGTATAAACATATACAAGGTGCAATACATGCAATACAGTTCCAATAATTACATCTATCAGCAGTGAAGTAAATATATGAAGTTTGTTAAAAATTAATAAACAATAGAGGCTGGTAAACAACACTGGCGGCTGGTACAGATAACTTCAAACCATTCATAAAATGTAAATTTCATTGACACTTTAAAACTAGATATATTGTGTGCTAGATGCGTTTTACTAAAGATACTACGCAAAATTCTATCATTAAAATATTGTATTATAAAATGCCTATTACTTTTAGCTTATATTTTTTTCTCCGACAAAAATGAAGGAGTAAAATATAAACTAAAAGTGAAAAATTCAAATATTACATGATAATTTCTGAGTTTAACGAACTAAAAAAATAGATTACGCTACATTGCAAGCTTATGGGAAATACGGGAATAGTTTCACTGACCTATTTTTCTGTAATGAGGCCGTCTTTTATATAAGTACTCTGCATATTCATCCATCCACACTTCAGCAACTCTTCGGTAATTCTAAATATACAACATATGACTATAAAGGAAACACCGTCAATATATAGCAGGTTAAACTAAACCTAGTAATATGACTTATTTATTGTATGTATAATATAATAATCTTGACAAAATACATGCCTATTACACATTATAGAAAATATACTGCCACATGAATTCTATATTGTATCAATTATCTTGTATAAAGCAGCACAACAATTAAAGTACATGACACCAACAAAGAAATTGTGGAAATAATTTAACACCAACCTTGCCAACAAAATCTCCAATGCCAGGGTTAGGGAAAGGAGCAAACTTCCTATATATATGGCCGATTCGAGAACAAGGGGCGTCTACCATACGCCCGTGACACTGCCAGATTTTGAACGAGAGCTCATACTGCTCCCCTCCCCAGATATCCAGACCAGGATCATATCCTCCGAGATCCCAGAACCATTTCCTGTCAATGGCGAATAGCCCGCCCGCCATGACTGGAGAACTAAAACAAAATGAGATAGTATTTTCTAAAGGTTTGGTTTGAGAGTTATGATACAAGAATCACTTAAAATACTAGGCTTCACAATTTCGATGATAAACGTTTTTATAGCATGCAGCTATATTAAACCTACAGAAAAATTTCTGTCAATAACAGTTTTTTGTAAAGTTTGTGGGGTGCCACAGTACTGCACTTACTCAAAAGGTCTAGCAGGATGCTTCTTATCCTCTTCAGTGATTGGCAGACGTTTATAAAAGAATTCCCAGTCGAAGGCACCTCGTGCTCCCTCGTCCTGGGCTCGGTATTGAAATGTCTCATAATCCAGTACGTCGATGAATGGGCAGACAACAGTCTTTGGGTCAGCGGCAATTGGGTCTTCAAAAGTAAACAGGAACAATAGCTTTTCGAGGCTTAGTCAGACTTGAACACTTTGGTCTGTTGTACTCTATATAGATATTCATCCTCTACCCACTGGTAATTTGGAATATGCTACATCTACTCATCAGTGAATAAACTCCGACAATCAGCAACTAGCAACACCATAATATGTTAGGTGATGGTAGACTGTCTAGCGAATACACTTCATTACCAGGTAATAATGCCAACACACCTGTTAGCTTACAGTATATCTAACACTGCTACAACTCACCCAACAATGGAGGTAGGAAATTGAAATTAGCTTCACAATGAGAATCTAGAAAGAGAAGTACGTCTCCAGTAGCATGTTCAGCTCCAAGTAGACGCGTTCTTATGAGACCTTCTCGTTTCTTTGCCCTCACGACCTTCACCTTGCCATCGTAGTTCTTAGCAAGGTGATCCTCCAAGGGCTTGCCAAGAAACTCTGAAAGTGGCAGCGCTAACATGAACTCTTTGCCGTACTCTTTACTTAGAGCAGGTAACAGACACACTTGAGAGATGACCTCTACTGACCTTTGGTACTGGCATCGTCAGCCAATATAACCTCGTGTAACAACTCAGGTGGTGACCTATTTAGCACGCTGACAGCAGTCCGCAGAAGAGTACTCCAGTGTTCATTGTGAAAGGGGACAACCACGCTGACAGTGGGCAGCTTGGCAGCATATTTTTGTGTCTTACAACTACAAACATAGAACACAAACATGAGACAGAAACGTAAAATAGAAAAAATATGATCTCAAAGTTGTGAGAGACTGTAAAGTCACTCTAGCACTTAAATTGTACATGAAATATGTACCTTGGCCTAATTGATTTTAAAAGGTCTAGAAATATTCAATTTACAAAAGATCTATTTCAATGACAGCAAATCTTATTTGCAGTGCACTCAATTAATATAATTTCACACACAAATAAACAGAGTAACACAACTACAAGGGAATCTGTGACACCAAGTTGACGGTTGTCTTATTTCACCTAGAATCTCCATACAAGATGATTACATGCACATAAATAGTATAAACTTGAGTGGATAAATACAAAAAACTTATAAAATAAAGCAAATGTTTGTTAGGAAGATTTTGATTACGGTATAGATTACGCAATGACTCACTCGGGATGCCGGATATCTTTAAGAGCTCTATTCAAAGACATCTTGTCACTAGCGTACCCATTAAATCCATTTACTCTGTATATTTTATCTTTCTGCTTTTCCTCTTCAGCATTTAAAATAATGGCTGTTCCTTGTTCTCCAGGACCTGTTAGATACACACAGAAATCTTGAGACAACACCGCTGACCTTTCACCCCCCTGGCCTGCTGCCTCAGCAATACATTGAGAGTCTACATAAGCTACTATCCAGAAGGATAGACTAGAGTGAGTGAGGGTAAATAGTGCTACTGTTTAACTGCAAACTTTCACTTTTAAGTGTGTTTTGCCTCACATTATTTTTCTGGTGTATAATTTTGTTTTATAAGACTCGTGTTAAATGATAATAAAAACTGTGAGAGTTACACTAGTTATGGTGATGATGAATCTATTTTATGAATTCAAGAAAGAAAGACAACAATAAAGGGTAGGAAGATATAGTTATAACCAGAATTCAGCGAAAGAAATCTTTACACTGAAGTGCTATAGTAATACTGAAGAGCATTCAGTTAAATTGAACATTCCATTCAAAACTGAACAATTTACTAAAGCAAAATATCTACACAAATTGGCTAGAAAACAATGATTTAAACAGTTTATAAAAGCAATTAGTCTAAACAATATATTCAAAGAAGACAACTCTAAAACAGCCAACTTCAGCACAATAGGCTCCATGTTATCTGTGGTCAGACACGCATGTAAATGTTGCACAGTGCTATATACAGTATGTTTTGTAAGCCACTCGACCTTAAAATCTAGAAAACATGACTTGAAGTAAGCATTTAGCAACACCTTGTGAAGTTGTGTACCCCATGTAGATCACAGTGGAAGCAGATAGCAGTAATACACTGTGTTTCCCAGTTTCGTATGTGAAAAGATTTTTCATTGGGTGGTTGGAAACAGTTGCATCGAATGAAACCACAGCCATAAGTTAATGCAAACCGCAACCACAAACCCATCCGTATGAGCATCCATTAATACGAAGTAATGGAAAGCAGTAATAGACTGTGTTAGAATAACTATACCTGTACGTTGCTCTTCTCTTGCTATAGCCTCCCAGTCATGCCAATCCTTCTTACCCTCCGAATTCACAACACCGATACCGCCGTGGTGCTGTATTGCATCACCATTACTTACTTCCTGCTTCAGATGTAAGTCTCGGTGTTCCATTTCCGCTACTTCTCGCTACAAATAAACCAAAAAAAATTTCTTCATTTTTCACTGTATTTCAGTACTAAAAAATAACATCTCATCAAAGGTTTAACAAAAGAATTGCTAAACGTTTCAATGTGAATAGCGTCTAGCAGTCAAACTTTCGACACACAAATTTTAGTTGAGACTATAAAAAGCATCATGTTCTTACAAATATATTTATGGAAACCAGAAACTGAATTATATTAGATGTGTGCAATTATTGAATTTTAAGAAAATGGGACTTGAAATTTTGAGAAATATCTAAATTCAAGTTCAGCATGGCTCATAGATGCGCATAATGCCGATATTGAAACGCCACGATATAACTTTATACTCAGAAGCTAGAATTACTATAAAATATAATAAAATGAAACACTAGTTGATTGAGAAAAATCAATTTACAACAGATCACCTACAATAGCAAACACAAATTAATTTGCAAGCAAAATTATAATTCATAGCTAAAGACAGGCCGTCAAAAGACAATATTTTATGGTAAATTTCAATGCCGATATGCTTGTGTATAAACAAGGCCCATCTTGAGGCAACCGCAAACCATTGAAACCCTCAGAGCTTCTGACATCACCTCCCACTCACCTTTACTACAGGCTGACTATCACCATGTTCTTTTATCATATCATCTGGAGCTCTAGGCATAGCATTGTCACTATATCTACTCTTCTCTTTCTCACCTGCAACATCAGAACACTGAATATAATAACAGGTGGAGCTAATTCCAGCTGACTTTGAAACATAAACCTCTGAGCTTATTCAAGAAGTTGGGTAAACAAAAGTTATTCGTTGGAAGTAGACTTTAAGAGTTGTCTATCTCTGACTATAAACATACCAGTAACTAGTACTACTTCGACTATATTATCAATTGGCACTCATTAAGCCATAGTACACTTTTACAATGTTGTCAACAATAATGAATTTTTATGACAAAGTTTATACCAAAAGTGGCGCACTGATCGTGCATATGTTTGGTGTATACTTTAGCTGAAATCACAAACTCCTACAGCCTACTTTGACAAACTTAAGAACAGTATTTTGTTACTTGAAAGCCAATATAATAGTTCAATTGGGTTAAACATATTTTGGGCACATGTTTTATGATAACAAACTTTTTAAGTAGAATAAGAACAAGCATATTTTGTTTCAACATTATTTACTCGCATTTTAGCATTAAATTAAATTAATATAACTAATTGTTTGTGAAACATTAAAAGACGATCTGAATGTAGAGAAAGCACCAGACTTTCAATTGTACTGCATCATTACAACAACACCACCCAGCATACAAACATGCATTGACAATGCAGTAGATTTTGGTAGACAAACAGTGAACAACATGTTGCCATATAAGTATGTTCTACAGGGTTTGCACACATTAGTTCTAAGCCAGTATTGGGAATAAAAAAGATGTGTCTTAATTTTTCAGTTCTGTTTTGTCAGCACCTTGTACTTTCGGTATAACTTCTGATCTATAAAGTGTTTTCCATCAGCCCCAAAATAATCTTTTGCATACTTTAAGGCCAAGGATGCAAAGTACTTAAAAAACTATAAATTACCAAGAAAACGTGTAGCAAATAAGTCAGTGAACTGAAGTT